>MNPL01008201.1:0-11578 GCA_002081605.1 Tropilaelaps mercedesae | reverse complement strand
CGATGAAATCACCTTCCATTTATAATCCCAGGGACTAGCTACACAGCCTGTATGTGTGCTGATTGTATCAGGACCAAAACGCTCAGCGAGGTATCTCAATCGTCTGAATAACAATAGAAGGCTATTCTTTACGTAGGGTCATGCTACCCCAGCAATACATTGGGGTGCTTCTATCGACCCAGTTGACGTTAACAAGCTTTGGCTTTAAGCAGAGTAAGAGAAAGCGAAGAGATTCGAACTTACCTGATAGGCTAGCCCGATCGGACTAGCGTCCATTCGTAAAAACAATTCACGATTTGCAGCCAATCCATCAGATGCCCTCAGCTGTTATTGGACTGATGCGGGGAAAGCGACGTGGCTTGTGCATCGCTGTAGCATGTGATTCTCAACGTGACTTTGTACTTTCGCCTGTGATGCACTCACAGGTTCCCAAAATTTCTCGATGCGTGCGAAATTGGACGAACGAAGTTCGATCAGGAAGAATGCTATCCCTCTTTAAATAATATTATTAGTTGTGCACTAGAATTGTGCTTTAATTGTGTATAATACTTTTCGCTTATTAAAATTTATTGCATTCCTTAAATTGTCACATGCGTCAAGAAAAATCGTTTTCTAATTAATAATTGTGATCTATCTCAAAACAGAAAATAAATATTTGTGGCGAACGTCAACAAACTTTCTTCTTTTTGTTTACGATTTATTTGGTTTTTAGATTTATCTAACAGTCCTCCGGACAGTAAAAATGCAAGCCCTTTGACTAATAGAATTCGATTTTAACCTTTGGATATAACTGAAATGTAATACAAAATTGTGTGGAACTAGAACATCATACGTTATAAAGCTAAGGGCATTACTGTGGTATCAGCTGCCGCAATTATGAACATAGCGGAATACACGGCGCATACAGCGTGGTAAATCTACTTTAACATCTAACTAAGGAGAGACTAAATGCATATACGATCACATATTCAATGCAATAATATTGTTACAAGTCTCTATCAACGGAAAGAGAATTTCTGTAGAAACGACCAAACAACCGTTCATGCAGGTGGCGCAGATCACGTAAGGTTAGGGAAAACATCATGCTTTCGATGTGAACAATTGTTTTTTCGATTTTACGCTGACTGCAGGCGTCTTCATGCACTCTGCAGATTTCAACACGAAGGCGGCAATCGTGGATTTTTTTAATACTAACGTTGAAGCCGCTTTCCATGAAAAACAACTACTATACAACTTTAGCAGCTGAGGCTACCAAACCCATAAACAACGATGTTGTTTTAGAAAACAAAAACATCAAGAACTAAAAATATCCACCAATTATCGCTCGACCTATTTGGGTGACGCAACACTGTATTACTGGTGAATATGAATATACAATTGCCAGAATATTTAAAATTATACCATACTATGTATACAATTATGCGATGCCAGTCGATATATTGCGATGTAAATTTGTAACAGTCGTTCTATTATCTATAAAAGATTAAAGCAATTTGATTAAAAGTAAGTTAAAAATCTGAACAAAACAATTCGAATAGGAGATTTCCACGCATTGTTTAGAAGCATCCTAAAAAAGCCTTTTTGAGATAGGTAACGCAAGGAGATGGTGTCATTCAGAATCCAGGTGGCCTCGGGCTTCCAATCGTGAATACTTGCTGCGACCAGTACTAGAAGAGATACAAACAGAGAGAGAAAGAAAGAGATTGTCTTGTACTCGTAAAGGGGTGCTGCCATAATCTAACTTAGCTTGGCAATTGATGTAGCTCTTTGACTACTCACAACTAAGAAGAAGGTCAGCGCAAAAGGCGAGAAGGCTGACGTCTTCTCACAAACAAAATCAGAAGGACAACTTTTGCAGCCTTTCCACCGTCTGCATGTCGCTTGGGCGCAACGAAAATCATGAATGCAAGGAAACGAGAAGTAACTTTCAACAGAAAGGCCGCCCAAGGGTGAACGTGGGTTGTGTGATACCTCGAGGCAAATGATGCGATTGGGTGAAAAAGGGGGGTGATAACACTGGTTCGCATATTGAGATAGCAGGCTAATTCTCAGCTAAATCTACATAAACAAACTTCAGATCTATGAGCAGCACATGCAACCTTAGATGCATGATCTGCACTGTATCCTCCAATGGCAATATGTGTTTGTAGTTGGGTTTGCTAAAGTACAGTCGGGAACATGTTTAAACAATTATGCGAGAGCTTGAAAGAATTAATAAGACTATAAAATTTGTGTAACCTTGACTAGCTGACTGTTCCCTTGGTTGAGGACGTTTTCAACACTACTGGCGTTCTTCTCTACGTAAGCCCTTTAATGAGCAGATGAGTATTGCTTTTAGATAGCTACTTAATCTAAATGATTCCACAAAACATGTTAAACTAGTGTTTCGAAAAACGTTCCAAGCTGTTGTGTATTAGTTTCTCCGTCTATTTTAATTATTCGTCTCGTGCAATATATTTACCGGAGGTAGTCAAAAAATCTGCGAATCAATCTCGATTCGGCCTCAATTCGTATACGTAAATAAAAACGGTGTTGCATTGTTTAGATTTCATTACTGTGACGGCTGTACAATTTGATGTAAAAATCTGATATATTTCCTTGCTAAAAACAAATAAACAGTTTCCTTTAGCTAGCTGAAAATTATTCATCTGAAGTGTACCTGAAAAATGTCATGCTAAAAGAGCGGTGACACGTCGTGGGGTGTCCCATGGGAGGAAACACGAGAACACCGCAGGATCATCTGTCATAACAATCCCGAGTTCTTCACAGCAACAGCAGTATCAGCAGCAATGCCCGAAGGGGTTTCCGGATTACAACAGCAAGAAGTCTCGAAGCTCCTTTGCTGGCAATGTCTCATAGACGCTCCAAACGACGACAATGTTCTCCTGCTCTTTTTTCTCGACGATTGACTTGATGGTGGCTGTCAGAGCACTTTCTTGACCAGCAGACTGTACGACATTTCTCTGGATGAGCCAGTAACTCAATGTCAGAGGGGAACAAACGGAGGATATAAGAAGGTGGTACAGGAATCTTGATCCTGTGCCTGATGGTATTCTATTGACATTTCTACTATTCCTGTGCCTGTCGACTTACAATGGACTACAAATTAGGCATCAACCTCATAAGTACATAACGTCATGCAGAATTGTGAAGTGCACCTAAGTATATAGAACAACAGATGCAGTACAGATCTGCGTCATACGTATACGTTACCATACGTTTTAATATGATTAAAGTATAACCAATTAGTAAAATAAGATTGTTTGCTTATACTTCTGAGGCCTATTTTCTTAAAAAAATATATAATATTTTAGAGCACTATATTTTTCAAAAATTAGTTGAACTTTAATAACGAGAAAAATTATATTTAATTATTGAAGAACTATATATAGAAATAGTGACACAACGAATGCGCACATCTACCGAACATCATAAGAATAACATTTAAACTGATAAAAATTGTGGCATTAGCAATACCTTTGAGCCAATATCATCAAGTTGTCTCAAGGGCGTTCTATCTAGAGCTTGCCCAAAGCATTTTTCAGTCGAACCTTTCACAAGAAGTTCACTTCCTCGACATTAGTTATAAATGTACGGTTGTATTCGAACTTCCAATTTTAGACAGGATGATCAAGCCGCAACGTCAGCTGTCCCATTGCAGGATATGCCCAACATTGTTGGTAGTAAAATAAGTAGTACAGAAACGGTAGGTAGGAGTAATGGAACATTTGGACGAAAATTTTGAACTCAGAATCAAATCGCTTCAATATTGATGTCATTAACTCATCAGAAACCAGCACGGAATTCTTAAAATATTCAGATATAATAAATTTTAAGTGAAAGCCGCCCTTTTGTAGCAATAAAAGTGAGGTATCACAGTTGTACCACTTGATCAGTGTTTTCCGAGGTTTAGTGGAAAATATGTAACATAATAGGCCTAGTATAAGATACAAACGCGTGAAACACAGTTAAGCATTCCTATATCAATTTGACGCTAATATCATCGTGGGATCAGAAAACTTTTCTATCCCCTCCACTTACACTGCATGTATGCACATATTTTGAAAAATTCGTCAATGATAGACCCTGTGCTATTTTTATAAACCCGGCATTACTGGAAAACAGCACAAATGTTTCACATTTAATAAAGCTCACTTGCAATGGATTCGCCAGTTGTACAGCCACAGGTTGTTATTTGACTGAGTATTGAAAAAGAGCCGTATAGTTTTGTTGACCTAATGACAAATGCTATACGCTAATATCGATTTTTTGTGTTTCCATTTGATTCAGCTTTGGCGGACATTTGTTGAGTATTACGTGAGGTAGAAGCAAGGTGAACACAAACAAAAGGGCAGAGAAGATGAATATAGTTATATGAAAGCTTCATCGTGTATTTTTCTTGCTTTTCGTTAGTACCGTGTCAATTCTTCTGCCCTCATCCCTAAACATTCTCTGCGTGGCATTCATACACCACCGGTATATATATCTGTACAAGGAACTGCTTCCTCTATTTTCCACAAGCAGTATACTGACTATAAGAGTACTCTTTTCTCACTTTTGGATTGCATCTGTACGCTTTCTAGGAAAATTTAACCAAATAATCAGGCAATTTCCTTAGCGTAGGCAGAGCATCGATACTTCCGTTCGTCTAAATAAATTATAGCGGCAATTTAATTCTATGTAACGCACGCATGCGCCCAAAGCATTCCGAATAACAGCCAGATAATAATAAGCCGGAATTGATTCAAATTCTGCGCATTGCATAATGCACACCATATTTTCTTACTGATCCGTTGAGAGTTTTATTTACTACCTTGATAATATTGACTTTTATTGATTGGAATTTACCTTCAGCCTCTTGCCATAGAGCTACTTTGCATCTAACTTGCTACCACAGAAGTCAGCTGCTCAGGTTTGTGCGTTTCAAAGCACTTGAAAACAATAAAAACCTTTAATCTATTCAAATATCGCAAGAAACTGCCACCAGTATCTCGCCGAAGGGTTTCACAGACTTTTTCTCTGGTTAATGTTACGCTAAGTTGCTCTTATAGCTGAGCTATAACATTTAGCTATCTACTCAAGGCCGATGTTTGCGCACACGCTAGGCTAACCGAATGTAGCGTCGACCCTAAAACCGATCTGCCGTTTCCTCCTTGGAACAAACATGCCGTGCAATACCTTCTTTGCATCCTCCGTGTCGTTATCTTCGTGATGCAATACGCTCAAGATAAATACATTAGCGTTATTGAATTTACGACATCGATTTGGTGACGTCAAGCTTAAGCATAGCACTCTGCCAGCAGTGAGTCAGTTGTCTTGACGAGATAGAAGCGGCGCAGGGAATACCGCGAGAAAGAGAGAGAAGGGAGGAGAGTTACAAGCACGTACGTAGCTATTTTGCTTATTAACGCTATCCCATTCCACTACACTGCAGTGTTATGCCCTGAGGGCACACGAGGCCGTTCTCGTCGACGCCCGGCCGCCGAGGTCAATGCTAGAGCAGTGTAGGGACAACACCTACAAAGAAAGGCGATGCATAACCCAGTGTATGTGGCTTCTCTCCGTGGTCTTCCCACTCTGCCCTGTTTGAATATGGGAGGTGCCGCCACTGCCCCTTCAGCTCGGTTGCTCTCTACAACTTCTCTCGCCCTTTCGTGCAAACTGCTTACGAAAGCGTGCGGGTGAAATACCGACAGGGATAGCAAGTGAGGGCGAGAACGATTTAGGGCGCTACTGGGGCACGTGGGCGCCGATGGGAGTCGAGAAACTGTCGAGTGAATCTTGCCTGACGTGACATTGCTCAGTTTGATTTAGCAGGAGTACACAAGTGGAAGGCAAGGTGAACGAAGCATAGGGTACGAAAGCACGGTATGACAGTAGAAGACTCTCCAACGGTACAGACCACAGGGATCTAACCAGCAGCCATACGCACCCCTCCCATAAGCTGTCTGTCACTCACTCTGCCCTCTTTTTTGTTCAATCATGCGAATGTGATCACGTGCCAATAAATAAGGCTCGCAAACCCGCAAATATTCAGCCTATTGCCATCCACCCATTTGCTTCTGGTTGTCTAGCGTTGGACTTGGCTTGGAAATGGCAGACGTGGCGGATCCCTTAGGAGTAACTATGACAGTAGGGGTTCAATCCCACGTGACCTGAAAGGAGACGTGACCGAATGTGTATCTATTCCCCTGCTAGGTTAAATAGTAGCTAGGTAGGATGAACTGGCCCGTTGGCTAGCTTTGCTAGCGGTGTTTTGTCATATTACTCTATTCATCCACTGTATGCAAGAGTGCGCACGTTTGGGTGTGTGTCTATGTGTTTAGGTGGGTGTATCTTTAGTCTTGCGAGAGAGAGAAAAAGGGGAAAAAGACACTCGTAGTCGCAGAAGTTGCGATACTTGTGTTCTATCCGCTTGACACTACATCTGGAAACCGAGTCGTCGGAAGACTCGTGCGTCAAGCGAGAACCAGCGGGGGCTCGGCAAAAAGAGGTAAAAAAGAACCACGCGGTCCCCCAGCGACGGCGTAACGTGAGAGACGAACGAATGAGATTATTCTAGCCGAATAAGCGCAGGTGACTTTCTATGAAAACCCATATCGAATGTTCACGTACATGGATATAAATATGTGCATAAGTCGCGAAGAAACAATTTCCACCCTGCAAATATAGGCATTGCGAATGAATGCATATTATTATTGATAATGCATCATGTCTGTATTGAAAAACTGAACGAATTAGCTTGGAAACGCGTGCTAACTATAAACAGCAATTAGGCGAAACGTCATCGATGAAATATTTTGATTGTAACATTAATTCTGCATGCCCTCAAATAGTTTGCCTTGATAATCTTAGAGAAGAATAAAAATTACGGTATAGACGTATAGGCAGTTTTATCGCATGGCCAACGAAATGCATTATTCGAGATAAAAAGCGTTAACCACTAGGCTCCTTAACCGAAGACGACAAAAAAACATTGCACAACCTTCACGTCTCGCTATTTTGCCTTTTCAGCAATTCTCATAGGACGGAAGTAAAAATGAAAAGCTGCCGTATTGACTCTAGACGTTAACGTAAAAGGTGTGCTTCCGTTGCGGAACGGAATTGAATTTCAAAAATGGCAGCAAACTGAAGAGGAAAAATAAATGCAACAGCGCTATAAAATATTCAAGACGAGACAGTCTTGCAGTCTACAGTGGCTATGTGAAAACTTGAGAGCGTGTGAAAGTACCTATTTTTAAACGACTCAAATAGTGCGGAGTGACGTTATTTTATATTGAAGCTCCCTCTTCTAGACAATGTTTTCTATCAAATTAAGCCAGATTACTTGCTACGCTTGTTATATGCTTAACATGGAAGTACGTATATTGAGGGTATCGTTGTTATCTATATCTTATGTCTTATATTTTATCTTATATCTTATTTTACAAATCAAAAACAAAAAAGCTGGACAAAAACTAGTGGACGTACATGGAGTGACATCAAACATAGCGCAACTAACTAGATTCTGAACACAAAAGCAATAACTTGACATGAGCCACAGGAAGGTCATCGCACGTCTAGGCCTAAAGAAGAGTAGCAGCAGCCAAACCTAAAAAGTGAAGGTTTGTACGAAATCATAAACATTAGGTACAGAGAAGATGATGCCGATGAAATGAACAAAGAAAGAAAAAATATTATTTAACATACATAATAAACAGATAGTCTGACTTAGTCAGGAAATGCAGTTTAAATGTGGACAACTATCTTTAGTTGTCTCTTATGGCAACTAAAAAACATGAGATTTAAGATTCTGGCTTGATATGTGCTAAACGGTATGATATGTGTTCAAGTGTTATTAGTACTTAGTCTGGTAAACATATCATGAAGGTTTCATCCGGAACGAATCTTGCAGCGAATTTTGTTTGAGTTTTAACAATAAAAAAATAATTTCCTACTAGATTCCAATGGGCAAGCTTATATACTGATAGTGCTCCGTATTAGGTTTGCCATTTCTTTTGGAAATAGCTAAAGATAGCATAAAACGTTTTGGAATGAACATTTTGTGGCATTTGGTGGCACTGCTGCCGACTTGTTGTATCTTCTAAAACATAGAAGAGTTCCGGGTGAACCTCTGATGACTGGCACAACTACTTTAACGAGGACAGAACACTAGCCCAATTCGACGGTATGTTGAGCGCCTGTTTTACCACTACGTCTTCTGCGTGAAGAGGTAATTTCTATATGTCGTAAAGGTATTTGATTATCAAATTTATTGGGATTATTTATTTTACCTCGCGTACTACGTGGTTTAAGAGATACGCTTGTTTCTATTTGTTTTAATTAATTCACAATGAGAGAATCGTGTTTTTCTTCTATAAGGCCTTCTGCTATATGTACTTACTAGGTTGTCTTAGCCGCCGCTTACTTGAATACATTTATTTTTAGCGCAAGTGTTTTCGTGCAGGAGATACACTAGCACTCCTATATTTCAAATGGCAATAGTACTTATGGCACAATAACGTAAAATCCTAGGAATAGGGTCTGCAGTGCGAGGATGTTATAGGTTGTGCATGCTATAGGTTCATGCTACAGGTTATGTTAGATTTTTTGTGAACATTTTACGATGCTTGCCAATCAGCATGGACGAGGGCTCACACTTAACAACAATTACACCACATGAACCTGATATCGTTTGAAAGTAATTGAACATGAATTTGATAACAGCAAAACATTCTGAGTCTCTGATCACACGCAATAATACCACTGTTACCGTTTCGGCCTTTGTCAGATCGACCGTAGTTAGGACTAGGTTCATGACTCATGGTGAATGTTCCAGCGCTTTTGACTAAATAGTTTCTCTAACTTCTTTCACATACACGATGAATTTCGAATTCGCTTTTTATCGTCGATCGTTGCAACGTATAGCTTTAGGTCATAGTAGGAGAAAGTTCAGCCTGTACCTGGGCACCAGCGCCAACTTCCGAAATATACGTACTGTACGTAGCTGATCGAATCAAACTGTTTTTCGTGTTTATTGTACCAATGGGCAACATATTCTGCTATACAGTGACTTGCTTAGAGCTCTACTGGGCTTGCGAAATATCCGCATCAAGAAAGCGAAACAGAAAATTTTATTGAACATAAAACACAGGATAAAAAGCAATGAAAAACAGTTTTTGATGTATTGTAAGAGTTGCAAGGGTTCAAGGTTTGTTGAAACGCGAGAAATGATCTTATAATGGTTATATGTCTGAGATATACGGCAACCCAAAAGCCTTCTTCTCTCCTAAATTATTCAAAGCTGATGTAACTATTTTTTTTTATCATTGATTTCGATTACAATTATTTCTAAGATTTATTCTTTCTAAGATTCTAAGATTCTAAAATTTCTGAGTCAGCTTTTAAATAATATATAAACAAGTGTGTACGAGATATTTCATTAGTGTTGCTCCAAAGAACATTCATACAACTGGTAACCTGTGTAAAGTTTGATTAAGAGCCACGAAATTATTGTTTTCCTCTACTAAAAGTGAAAATAGGCTTTTTTGAAACATTTCAAATTTTTTTACTAGTTTCGACGTCATTCATGTCAAAACTGCTATGAGAAAGCCCCAGTAGACCAAAACGCGTCTTCATTGTTTGCATAGATCCAAGAAATGTATGATTCTTAATGAAACTTTCCACACACATTCACAGTTCAGTGGACGTTATTTATGTATTGACAAACTCGTAACCATCGGAACATTTTCAATTTATTTGCCTAGTTCGTATGTTTTTCAGAATCATTGGAGATTTAGCCCTATCACTTTGACGCAATGTGCTTCAATCGATCGCAAATAAGAAATTTGATTGTGGTCACTAGAGGCACCAGTTGTCTCAATGGACGGATTAGTTAGATCAGAAAAGGGTCGAAAGGACTCATTATTTTGACTACTTATTTAGCCCGATCATTTTTAGTAAAGTATTTTAAAAAATATCCTTGTGCAAATTGTATAGATAGTTCTTGGTACGACATCAAGTCCTCCTTCCTCATTACTACTCAAGAAGATGTGTTAACAGCGTACCAAATAGACATATAACATGTATAATATATGACGAGTTAACAAACTTTAGTTTTTTAAGAATCGTGTGCGTTTTTTCATGTGTTTGAGTAATGTGGGTCTAATTTTATCACAAAGCTAAAAAGAATGTGCTTAAATAAAAGAATTAGAGAGTTCGAAGCACATAGTCGAAGATTTTCGTAGAGACATTGAAAGCACTTGACGAAACAGTTATGCTATCAATTAATGTTCAATCATCGATTAGTGACTGTTTTCAGCTTAGTTAAAAATAATGACTGCGGTATATACGTAAGTGCTAAGCATTTTTTCTTTCCTACGAATTTAGAATTTTTAACAGCTGTGGACCGTAATTGCCGTAAAGATAAGGTAGGTCAATGTTTTTTTACTACACTCTCAAGCATCGAAACACTTTCCCCCAAAACACGCGTGGTCAGAAATATCTCGATTTCTCCCTTTTCCTTTTTGTAATAAAAATAAATTTCTACTAATGGGCTTGGGTAGGTTTTACCACCTTCCGCAGTTAAGCTGTCATTTATACGGAGCCACACTGACCGTGTTGCTCTTGAATATGCTCTTAAATATGAATATGGCATGTCGTTTCTCTTTGGAAAAAAATTAGTAAATTTAGGGCACTAATAATAATAAGAACCAAGAAATGCTACAATAAACCGAAATGATGATACTTCCGCAAGTGTTTCCTGCTCTATGCATAGCTCGATTCGCTACGATTCGCATATGCATATGTGCATACGCTGAATGACAAAATACAGCTCAGACTCGACAAAAAACTGACGTGTGTGCTTTCATACTGACGATGGCCTCAATTTTTAAACGATAGCGCGCGTCATTTTGTTTGACTACGGCAGACCACCTCGACGCAAAAGATTCACTTCTGCATGTTGCTTATGGAACAGCTCTGCGATGCTGCGAGGTACGAGGTCCTCATTTTGAATACAAAGAGGCTTCCGAAACCCGTCGGCGTATTTTTTCGCTTTGGCTATACTTGGCTAGGAATCTGGTAGCAGGAACAAGGTGCTGGGCTCGCAGGCCATGGATGCTAGGGTCATTCTTCGCTCATGGGCGGACAGGCTGCGTGCAACTGCGATGGGGTTGCATGCAAAGTGGTCCCCTATGATCCCTCTCAGAGCCGCTGCTGCCGCCAACGTCGGGGTTTCTGCCGCCAGTAGAGCCGTTGACACTGTGATACATTCAAACAGTTCAGCGCTCGCTGTAACGGTACGATACAACGTGCATGCACGGCCCGTGAAAGACTTGCGGAAAAGGAGTACCGTGCAATGAGGACGCCTGGCCATGGCTTAGGAGTGGGAACGCCTAGGTACGCATACGATAGGAGGTGTCCTGTAGGGCACCCTGGGGAGAACAAGCCATCGCTAGAAATCCGATGGGCATACCGGGGTCTCGTCGCTCCTCGGAGGCACGACGAAAACGTTGAGGTTCTGCCCATGCAGCGTTCTCACGCTCCCGCGCATATTCGCACTATCATGTCAAATATATATATATATATATATATATAT
>MNPL01008199.1:0-29232 GCA_002081605.1 Tropilaelaps mercedesae | reverse complement strand
GACCAGGAATACCCAGCTTCTTAAACTGCTGGAAATGCTCATGACGCCTCCTGAAAGCATATCAACCTTTAGGGTTAGTTTTGCTTGGACACCTGCATCCCGACGTTAGTGTTGCTACTCGACTCACCACAAAAAACGGCGGCTTTGCTAGCTTGGGCCATATTTGAACTTACTAAGAGTATTAAGTATGCTCAACCCAAGCAAAAGTCATTTGAAAAGTTATTGCTAAAGAGAAAGAGTTTACTTACAAGTAGAGTATTTCTCACAGAGTTAACAGCTACCGTAACGCGATTTGCACCGCCACAGGAATTTCTGGTTTGGTGCTCTCTTACCACGCACAGAAAAAGCTCGTGAGAGAATCTAGAAAATTAAAGGCCTATGCTTCCTCCAAAAAAAGCTATTTGGTAAATTTGTTTCGCAAATGTTTCACATTTTGAATCATGTCGGTGACAACTTAAGGGGTCTTAATAAATGTATAATATGTACTAACCAGCATTGATACACGAAGAAAACGGCGGCACACGCAACGGTCACAGACCAAAGCATTATGGAAGTAATCTGAAGTGCGAAATAAAAAACGGGTCAAAAAGCGTTTGCCTTTTTTGAACCTCGGCGAAAGTTTATTTCTTGTTCCCAACGTATTACGGTATCACTGTGAAGTTGTGCGTCACTCTCGCCAGTGCTAAATGAGCCTCAGTTTTTGTCCTGAGCTACTCTGTTTTCACAGACAAAACTATAAAATACACTTTATTGGCTCACAGTATTTTCCGCACGTCTACTTGAACTCTCTATTCGAACTGACTTGAAACCTATCGAGTAACGTCCACTATTTATACATCTCTCTGCCGCTATCTCAATTAGCTGGTTGCAGCACGCTCATATAGAAAATTTGTCATGTCGGGGCGCTCGCATCTCTTGAATCTTTTCTCGTGTTGCATGAAAAGCTCATCGCGAGAAGGTAGTCCGCGCTCTGGCCTTTGACACTGATAACGTAAAGCTATAGGTAACTTTCGCTGGAGAGCATGAACACAATACTACGCTGCTAAGATAAACAGCCATAAACGGTATACCATCATCGAGAGACTTCAATGTTTGCAGGAGTCAACAAAATCGACAGCCAGAATCGTCTCTGACTGGCTTATGGAGAGGGTGATTTCTCACTCCCTGTAAGGACGGCGCTCCTAATATTTAACATGGGAGAGTAAAAGACAAGCTGCTAAGTCATTGGCATGTAGTTGTGCTGTTGCTACAACGAGCGAGTGATAGCACAAATAGATACAGATTGAACAGATTCATGTTACGTCATTTATTTGACAGCCAATAGCGAATCGTCAGCGAGCAGAAGTGTTCGGTAGGAGTGATACAGCACTTTCCCTGTCTGCCATTTGGAAAACGAGAAAGATGATTGTCTTCCAGAAATTTGCGAAGCAAGGATTGGAGGTAAGCTTCGAGTACTGGTGTGTCTATTCGACATATTTGACATTGGCTGCTGGCAGTTGGAGATTCCTTTTAGAGTCCACTCGCCTTAGGATACATTTCGTGAGAAAAATGTCATTGATAGCAGGCATTGAGTTTCTTGTGGCAGTTACCAGAGGAAACTGCCAGTGAGTTTTTATGGTAGTTGCCAAAAAACTGCCATAGCAACCTTATGGTAGTTTCTCATGCCAATAGAAATGCTTCTATTTTGCAACATAGCTTTCGATTGAGTTATTTACCCCATTTGCTAATAGCATAGGTCTGATTCCTAGTACAACCTCTACAATATTTAATATATTAGTAATGAATTACACGTTTTTGTTTTGATATTTATGCTATTTGTTATGAAAGCTATTCATCTCTTTGGACTATTACATAAATATCCATACACAAAACAGAGGTAAAACACATATCCGTTTTGATCAATATGTAATTCTATTTACGTAGGAGCTAGACGAACCAAGTCTACGAACAATGATTTCGATAATTTGTGCTCCCCACAGGGGGAATTTGCGACCGTAAAAAATTTACAATTATCATTGTTCATTGAAGAGGCATGTACTAGCTAATATTAAACCACTCTAACCGAGTTAAGCCGATTCATGCTACGTCATCGAAAGCTGGTTCGAGAGTACGAAAAATGAAAAAGAGCGCGTTATGAAATGCATTATGTCTCAGCGACAAACAATTTCGTGGCTAAGTCACGAAGTGGCCACATCCCTCATTCTAAGTGCAGCTGACTGATAACGGGGCTTCAGCCTCAAAATGTAATCTATGAACGACAAATTTGCGGAGCGATTTTATTCTGAAGCTATTGAAAAAGACATGTTTACCTTGTTGGCAATATTTAAAAAATAATACACAATAAAAAGTAACAAAACTAAATCGACATATGTGCGAAAACCTTAAGGGGAGAGGTAATTACCATTATGTTGCATCAGATTTCAATAGATATTTTTCGCTTTTTCAAAAATAGCCGTGCTCATTTCTGCGCTGAGAAACTCAGTATAGCTGTGAGGATGACTCATGACATGTTAAAAATGATGTAAAACATACAAACATAAAGTTAAAGCATGCTTCGCAAAGGAAGCGTTGTGAAATTATGGGACAAGCGACGAGCGATCTGCTGGTGTAGGAGCGAAGGTTGAAGCAGGTGTCTTCTCGATTTATGTAAAAGAAGTAGTTCCAGAGGTAAATGAATTATATTCGCATGTGGTCCTAAATCCAGAAAGCATCGAATGCGCGCTACTTATGTACGGCCGGTGGGTGTTAATGTCAAGAGGCCTTTTTGATCAGAGAAGCCATCGAAAGAGTTTTCTAAAACAAATAATACTTTGTTGCGAAATATTCCATGTGTGTGTATATATATATGCCGACCTTCACAAGCTGTAGAGATTTGAAGGTCTACCCCAGGTCCATGCGCAGCTATTTTCGCGTCATATAGGGCCCTCGTTATTAAGGCTTCCTGGCATAGGCGATATCTGATATCAAGAAATCGAACCATTTTTCGAACGATCAAACAACCAAAATCGAAAAAATTTTCGAAAGACCAAAATCAAACGATTTTGGTTTCCCAGCGAAGGCTGCTGTTTTTAAACAATTGGACTGACTTTCTATCATGACCAGATGCACTACTCAAATACTCGGAAACGGTTAGAAATGGAAATACCATGGATAATTTCATGTATTTGGCAGCGCATTTACGATATAATTAGGTTTATATTAACTCTTCTTGGTGTTAAGGTAGTGATACTAAAACAAATTTTTCTTTAAACGAAGAGTCCCAAACCTGTTTAATGCGATAGAACTGGTAAGCAATAATAACATTTCACATTTCCCATATAGTCTACGTGTTTTAAAGATGTTTATCTTCATATACGAAGAAATACACTGATAAGTTTGAGCTGCTTTTTGAAACGTAAGCTACGGAAGAATTGCCCGAAGTCTGCATAACCACATTCTGTGACTTGCCACTTCACTTTCCAGATGAAGCCAAGTCTTCAATGCTCTCTTAATCCTCCTAGATTACCTGTTCAACAAACCCCAATCCATGAAATTTTGAGAATGGAAATGAAACAGGTGACTTATGTAGCACTTAATGGGCGCAGATTTGTCGACTCATGCGAACGACTCGGGATTTCGCCCTGAATCTTTGCACCGATTCAACGTCTAATAGCGTCACATCGCGGCCACCGCAAATGCCGTAGCTTAAGCTGGCCAACTGAATTTAAGGCAAACTCGTTGTATGTGATCAGATTTAAAAACTTTGTGGAGAAGATCTGGGATCGGAAGACCATTATGAGTTTAGTACGTTCCGCGGAACTATCATAAAAATGAAAGTAAGCAATATAATAAACCACAAACAACATCAAAGATTCTTCTCACACAAATTATATTGCATGTAGGTATAAACGACATTATAAACCAAAGCGTAGAGAAAGAGCGCACCATCAACGAAAGGTGGACTAAAATAAATGACACGCTCGACCAACTGGTTTTGTTCACTCAAATGACCTTGTCGGCCTCGGTGGCTTAGCGCATTCGTGTGCGCATTGCGACCGTAGCAGACACGTAGGTACACGGGTTCGATTCCCGCCGTTGCATATTTACATTTATGAGGTCTGTTTTACGAAGTAACACAGAAAGTGCTACCGTGGACGTCACATGTTGGCTGACGGTAAGCCCTAAAATATGTATAAATGAGCTACGATTAACAATATGCCCAATCTCTGTAGCCGCAGTGTTGCAACGTAAGTGCGAGCTCCTAGAAGGCAAATTGCAAATAAATTTCAAGGATTTTAGTTGAACTAAATATAATCCGAAAACATACATATTGATATATGATTATAATTGGTACACATTTTGGTTTTTGAAGAGCTTGCCTGATAGCCTGACCAATTGCTCAACAAAAGTATTCTTTTAGGGCTGACTATCGGCCAACATTTAACGCCCACAGTAACACTTTTTGCATTACTTCGTAAGACGGATAAAGCTCGAAGTAAAAGCTCGTTGAACATTACGTATTATATATCGAAGAAACGTGAGATCGACCACAGTTGCTACTAGTTTCGACATACCGATATTAACTTTGAACCTTTACATTCGCAGTGCGCCTGAAATATGGCTCGTTCAATTGTGCTCCCACATTAGACCAACATGTTTGCCTACACATGTACTTGGGAAAGATTTAACATGTTTGTAATATTTTGCTATATTATGTGCCTATCGAACAGTTAAGATAGCAGATTATGCTAGTTTTTTGCGATAATGATAGCGTTACGTTGTTCGATTGACTTCAAGATGTATATTAAATGTGAGATACCAATGTTAAATAAACTGTTCAGATTCTACCAATTAAACTGACTTTTTCTATGGTAGTAGTTACAAATTGAATCTAGTAGTGTTACCAACCATATGTATCCTCTGCTTAAACACTCGAAAGACTAGAGCGGCTCACAACCAATCCCGTTTAAAAAATTATCTAATTCTAGCCCAAATACGCTGTTAATACAGACTGTGCTGGAAATTTGCTACTATGGAGCTACCAACATAGTTCCATTTCTCTGATAAAGAATAAATAAACGAGTAACAATGCCACTCTTTCTACAAAAAGAGAGAAACAAAGGGAAAGCAGTCATTTTGTGAACTTCCACATTTGTGCTGGAATAATCGGGATTTTCTATACACCTGAGGCTGGTTTAGGTGTTTGATGAAAATGTTTTCGCCTTCGTCCAGCGGAATCCATCCAGAACAAAGCTACTCGACTCCACTCTCATGAATGAATAAGGCTTGTGTATAGTGAGAAGTTTAATAAGTAGTTTATTTACTCATGCATTTAAAAATATGGGTAATAAAATCGCTCCATTTTGGATGCCGCAAAATGGTACTTATTGTCGTCGTTTTACCGGATTTGATGCACCTTCATCAGCCCCACCAGATCGAAGCACTACATCAAATGGGACTGTGCTCCAAAGATCGTATTGACAGCTTTCCGAAGACGATGTATGGAACTGAAACATTTAATCTTGAAAGATTACATGGCTTGATGATTCGAGTTGAACCGTCAACTGAATAGAGTGTGTAGAATAATATTACGAACCCTCACTTTGATGAAGATACGGTAATAGGCACCTTATAGCGTAATAAAAGCAAAGTCGTGTTTTTCACAACTCACTGTATAAGCATTCCACTGACACAATCCACTGGATGAGTATTGTACGAGTAAAGTACGGAGCGGGCTATCACGATGGAATTGTCAACAGAGACGTGACAAAATCGCATTTTCTTCACGATGCTAAATTGAAGATCTAATATGCTACGCTGCAACACTGAGCCTTTCGTCGAGTTTGGTGAGCGTGACGAGCAGGGGGTCCTTGATTCGTTGTAGGGCAGGCAGAATCGTGGTATCGACGTGCGCGTCACCAACAGGATCCTTCTCTCCGCCAGTGAGACGATAGCACATCAAAAGCTTAGCCAAGGCAATCTTTATCTCCATCTGGGCAAACTTCATCCCAATACAATTACGTGGTCCTGCGCCAAACGGCTGAAATAAAAACATTTCACGCAAAATGGCGACGAACTGATTCTCAATTTTTATCAGTTGCTAGCTACCTTTGATATTTCGACAGACTTCATCTGAAAACTATGACTGGATGTAATCTAATAAATGACTTGTTGTGAAGCGTACTTGTGAGCGTTTCCCCACCGCAGTGCAAAGAAAAGACGAAGAATACCTGCCAGGCAAATGCCATATCCGCGGTCCGGTTTTCGGGAAGAAAACGATCTGGCTGGTATTCGTGTGGGTTGGGGAAAATATCTGGGTTGTTGTGGAGTTCGCGGGTGGACGTAAACACAGCTATGTTTTCGGGAATCGTAAGGTCCCCATATTGCTTTTCTTTTGCTGCTATACGCGTTGTGCCGCTAAAACATGATACATTAAACTTCGCTTTTATTATCTTGCAAGAAAATTGGAGGCACTTAATTTCACGTAAGATTATTTAAAATATTGTGTGAATTATGCTTACACCAGTGTTAAAATTCGACCTATGGCCAGAGTGCGCACGCAATACGAGGCGCTCGCCAGCCGTGGAAACGATAATGCCACTAAATGTATGGGTAACAATCAGAAAGATACATTTAACAGAAATTATTTTGCTATCTAACAAAGACAGATTAGGGAAAAGTTTATATTCGGTCGTTATTTAGGCACCGGGTTATACGGCGTTCTGAGTACTAGCGTTTGTTTCTAGAATGGCCGAGTTTTTTCTCGAGCTGATTTACCAAAACGGCCGTCTACGATAGACTTAAGTCATTTGATCCTATTTATGTATTATACCTATTGACCACAACAATTGTGCCACCTCCTGGAACTACACATGCATTCAAGCGATTAAATATTAATGCTGTCTTACGAGTAAACTGGCGGATACATGCGGAGGGATTCTTGGATGACGGCGTCGAGGTATTCGCAGCGTTGCAAGCGCTCAAAATCGAAGCCGGTGCCATTTTCTGTGGCCTCAACGAGCGCCTGCCGAAGGCGCTCCTGCACCTCCGGAAAACGCACCAGCAGCCGGGTGATAAATGCAAGCGATGAGGACGTAGTTTCGTAACTGTAATAAACGGAGGCATTCGACCAAGTCATACCCTGTGACATCGAAATGGGATAGGGTCTCGTCGAAAATTGGTAAAGCCACAGAATCTTACAAAGACGTCGATGTAGTACTGCCTTAAATGTAAAATCGTAAACGCGCTGTTGAAACCTCGTGACCCACAAGCGAATCGATGCTGATATTGTTGTGGCATTCTCACCAATAAAATTCATTTAATAATTTATTCGCAGCCCTTGTGTCAGATTACGTATGCCTAAGTCGTTCACAATGGAAATAAAGTACCAATTTACAAAGCCGAATTGTCTAAGAAATCGATTAATATTAGTAACTATAAGCGCTGGGTAACTTTATTACCCCGCGAGGAGAACAACAAGAGCATTGTCGATAACCTCCTCATCCGTGAGCGCCCTTAGTTTGGCAGTCATGGGGCACTGTTCGTCAGGAATTTTCTCATCAGTAACCTTCTTTTTATTTTGCTGCGCCTTTTGGTTACGTTCAGCCTCGTCACCAGCAATTAATGAGTTTATGTCGGTGCCTGGCCCATTTTTAACGGCCTGGGCATCGATCATCAGTTGCAGGAGGTCCACTTGGTGAAGCTGGTGACAGAATAATAGCAATTAAACACATCGCTCAAAATATATATATATATATATATATGTCTTCGTTCAGAGCTCATTACAGTCAGAACTTAAATAGTTTGCTTTAGCGAGAAAAACCAGACGTGACCAAGCAAAAGGAATAACAAGCAGTCCATAAGTATTTCACTGAGTAAAATAACGCTATTTTGGCTACTTACGCTGGCATCATTCCTGCGTCGCTTAACAATGTTGGCACATTCTTTCTTCAACGTGTCAATAGGATCTTCTCCCTTATTCTTGGCCATAAGCCGCAGACGTCCAATGAAGCGAGCGGTCAATCGTCGCATGGTAGGGAAGGCCACTTTAGAGACAACAGACCATATAGAAAAGATATTCTTGAAGTGAATTAGCTCTGGGCTTTGTGTCCCTAGTTCGCGGTAGGTGAATTTGTAGAACCTCATGCGTTTGTAGAAGAAATCAATTTTTGATAGTTTACAAAAAACACTGTGAGAAAGTACTTCTCAGGTGTATCTGTATAACAGTTGTTATTAGTGTTACTTTCACACATGGTTGTTTCTATGTAGTTTTAGAAATAGACTCAAAGCTATAAGTATGAAATGTAATTACAGTAGACACCAATTATGCACCATAAAAGGTGCCATAGTGTTAGCTTTACAACAAAAAAAAATATGAAACAGTCCTACCGCAAATGATTTTATGAATGTTTTGAAAATAAGCGGTTACTTTTTGAATCACGCTTTATGTATGATAATGTCAAAAAAATAACTATCGCTATCATTAGAAAGACTAATTGATATTCAAATATTCTGTGGAATCGTGATACTTACTGAGAAAAATCGAAAGCAGATTAAAATCGAGCGTAAACACAACTTTAACTTTCTGCAGAATCTTTGAGTTGGCGACGTCGCTTTGAATATCGTAGTCGACCCCTAAAGCTGTGTGACAGATTGTCTCAAGGGTGAGAGCCTGATAGAGCTCATATATGTCTACTGAACGACCGCGTGAAGCAAACTCTTTGTGTACGTTATCCATAAAACCATCCACAACGCGTTCAACCTCGGGTGAAAGCTGGAAAAAATAGAGAAAGCACCAGAGATCTAACTATATAGCAATTCTTCATAAATATTGTATGGCAAGAGAGCTGATCGTACAAAAACAGTGTATGGAGATTTTATCACTACTTGATTGTTGAATGAGAAACTTTGAAGTCCAAATAAATATACATATATGTACATATATATATATATATATATATATATTCCTCAAATAACACGATTGGTCGTTATAGAAAGTAAACTCAATGAATCAAATTGTTTAAAACATAGTAAACTGCGCTGGAAAACCGGAACCCTCTGGTTTTATTTTGTCAATATCAGATATCATCCGAGATATCCATTCGAACTCTCTATTCGAACTGACTTGAAGCCTATTGAATAACGTCCACCCTTTATACATCTCTTTGCCGCCATCTCGGTTAACTGGTTTTAGCGCGCCCATAGAATAGATTAGTAGTATCGGACGTTTGCGTCCCTCAAACCTTTTCTCGTATTTCGTGTTGCGTGAGTTTCAATAACAGCGGTTTTATATGTGGCCTGCATAGCTACCAATGGACCTTGGCTAGCCGATATGTCCAAATTTTCAAATTTGGATATGCGCGAGGCGAAACATCGTTATTGAATTGTTCTTTTTAGAGGAAAAACAACATTTCTTCAATATCCAATGAAGGTAAAACTTTCAGTGATACAGATCGACTCTATGGTCAAACCTTAGGTGTACCTGTTTAAGCTTGCTTGTTGTGAACGACGGAGTTAACGTAGATCGAACATTTTTCCAACGTTGGCCCGTAAGAATCGTTAAAGCGGCTCCCGTTCGGCCTTTCATGAGTTGCTGGGGTTACGATGTTGCACCACAAAGCAAAACAAATGCGTTCCACCATTAATACTACCTTGGTATCGAACTATTCCAAACGATATATTATACAATTGTCATCTCTGTATATTAACCCTATTATATCGAAAACGTAATTATCCATTGAAAACATAGGAATGAAACGTGCTAGAAAATTTTCAACGCTCTTGTGTAGGCAAGATTACACACCGGACGATCTGTGAAATCCGTGAAGTCCCTTAGCAGGATGTTCTTGAGGTCTTTTATGTCGGCGACGAGCAAAACAGGATCGTACCCGAAATAGTAGCCTAACACAGGTCCATACTGACGGTGCCACTCGCGATGTGCATGCAACGGGCTTCTGTAATGGTTATTGATGTAGCTCCATATAAATGATATATGGTTGACATCTTGATGTACCATATGACTACTTGTTTTCTGGATTTAGGGAGTAAACATTTCAGTCGGTACTTACTTCAGGTAGAGCTCAACCATATTGCCGAACAGAAATGAAGGCGGAGGACCAGGAATACCCAGCTTCTTAAACTGCTGGAAATGCTCATGACGCCTCCTGAAAGCATATCAACTTTTAGGGTTAGTTTTGCTTGGACACCTGCATCCTGACGCTAGTGTTGCTATTTTCTACTGCTCGACTCACCACAAAAGACCCCAGATTTGCTAGCCTGATTCATATTTGATATTACGAAGGGTATCAAATGTGCTCAGCCCAAGCAAGAGTCATTTGAAAATTTATTGCCAAAAGAAAAGGGTTCACTTATGACTAGGGCATTTCTCACAGAATTAACAGTTACCGTAACGCGATTTGCAGCGTCATAGGAAATTTTTGCTTGTTGCTCTTGCCACCCACAAAAAGCTCGTGAGAGAGCTTAGCAAATTAAAGGCCTATGTCTCCTCCAAAGAAAGCTATTTGGTCAATTTGTTTCGCAAATATACCTCGATTCTTATCGGTGACAACTTAAAAGGCCTTAATAAATGTAGAATATGTACTAACCAGCATTGGTACACGAAGAAAACGGCGACACACGCAAGGGTCACAGACCAAAGCATTATGGAAGTAATCTGAGGTACGAAACAAAGAACGGGTCAAAAAACGTGTGCCTTTTTTGATCTTCGGCGAAAGCTGATTGCTTGTTCCCAACGTATTATGCTGTCGCTGTGAGGTTGTGCGTCACTCTCGCCAGTGCTAAATAAGTCTCAGTTTGTGTCCTGAGTTACTCCATTCTCACAGACAAAACTACAAAAGAAACTCTATCTCTATAGAAAAACACTTTATTGGTTCACAGTGTCTTCCGTCTACTCGAACTTTCTATTCGACTGAGCCTATTTGACGCCTATCGAGTAACGTCCACTATTTAGACATTTCTCTGCTACTATTTCGATTAGCTGATTTTAGCGCGCTCATATAACAGATTGGTCATATCGGGCGCTCGCGTCCCTCAAACCTTTTCTCGTGTCGCGTGAAAAGCTCATCGCGAGAAGGTAGTCCGCGCTCTGGCCTTTGACACTGATAACAAAAGCTATGGGTAACTTTCGTTGTAGAGCGTGAACGCAATACAAGGCTGCCGAGATAAACAGCCATAAACGGTGTACCATCATTGAGGGACTAATGTATATGCAAGTCAACAAAATCGACAGCCAGAATCGTCTCAGATTGGCTTATAGGGAGGGCAATTTCTCACTCCCTGCAAGGACGGCGTTCTTAATACTTAATATGGAGGAGTAAAAGACAAGCTGCTAAGTCATGTGCATGGAGTTGTTCCGTTACTCCAACGACCGAGTGATGGCGCAAATAGATACAGATTGAACAGGGACATGTTACGTCATTTATTCGACAGCCAATAGCGAATCGTCAGCGAGTAGATGTATTGGGTAAGAGTAATACAGCACTTTCCCTGCTTGCCGTTCCGACAAGGAGAAAGATTACCTTCTAGAAATTTGCGAAGTGAGGATTAAAGGTAAGGTTCGAGTACTGGTGTTTCTATCCGACATCTTCGACATTGATTGCCGACATTTGGAGATTTTTTTAGAATCTATCCGCCTCAGGATGCATTTCTTGAGTAAAATATCATTGGTAACTACCATTGAGCTTGTCATGGCAATTACCATAAGAAACTGCCATTCGATCTTCCTGGTGGCTACCAAGGAACTGCTATAAGCAGTCTTATGGCAGTTTCTTAGGCGGATAGAAACGTTTCTACTATAAAAAGGCTGTCGACGTGAATCATTTTCTTTATCTGCTTATGGCGTAGGTACGTTACATACTACAGTCTCTACGACATATAGTTAGTAATGATTTATAACTTTTTTATTGTGACATTTATGTCTGTGTATTGTGTCATTTATGTCTGACATTTATGTATTGTGACATTTATTCTGAAAACCATTTTTTGTGTTTTTTTAAGCTTTAATTTGTCCCGTCCGCTTTGAGTAATACGTGTAAAATTCTATCTACATAAGAGCCTAACAAACTAGGCTTAACTAAGTACAAGTAACGATTTTGCTAATTTGCACTCCTCACCGGGAGAATTTGAGGCTGTAAAAATTTACAATTGTCATTGGTCATTGAAGAGGCATTAACTAGCTAATTTAACCGCTCTAACCGAGTTAAGCCGATTCATGCTACGTCATCGAAAGCTGTTTCGAAAATATAAAAAATGAAAAAAGAGCGCGTTTTCAAATGCATTATGTCTCAGCGACAAACAATCTCGTGACTAAATCACGAGGCGGCTACATCGTTCATTCTAAGTGCAGTTGACTGATAAATGGGCTTCAGCCTCAAAATGTAATCTATGAATGACAAATTTGCGGAGCGTTGTATTTTTAAGTAGCTGTTTTATTCTGAAGCTATTGAACAAAGACATGTTTGGGAAAGTTTTTGCCTTTTCCATGGGTCTAATCTGCATGTATGAAGTGAATGATGGTGAATCTGCACAGATCTGTTACTCTTTATTGTGTATCACAATAAAGAGTAACAGAAATAAATTGACATATGTGCGAAAACTTTGAGGGGAGAGGTAATTACCATTACGTTGCACCAGATTTTAACAGATATTTCTCGCTTTTTCAAAAGTAGCCGTGCTTATTTCAGCGCTGAGAAGCTAAGCTATGTGGAAAACCCAACATTGAAGCGTTGTTAAAAATGATGTAAAACATACAAACACAAATTTAAAGCATGCTTCACAAAGGAAGCGTTGTGAAATTTTGGGACAAGCGACGAGCGATCTGCTGGTGTAGGAAGGTTGAAGCAGCTGTCCTCTCAATTTATATAAAAGAAGTAGTTCCAGAGAATTAATTATATTCGCATGTGGTCCTAAATCCATCGTCCTAAAGCATCGAATTCACGCTACTTATGTACGACCGGTGGGTATTAATGTCAAGTGGCCTTTTTGCTTAAAGAAGCCATCGAAAGAGTTTTCGAATAGGGCCCTTGTTATTAAGGCTTTCTGGCACAGGCGATATCTGATATCAAGAAATCGAACCATTTTTCGAACGATCAAACAAACTAAATCGAAAAAATTTTTGAAAGACCAAAATCGAACGATTTTGGTTTCTCAGCGAAGGCCGCTGTCTTTAAGCAGCATGGGCGATTGGACTGACTTTCTATCATAACCAGATGCACTACTTAAATAACTCGAAAGCGGTTAGGAATAGAGATACCATGGATAATTTCATATATTTGGCAGCGCATCCACGACATAATTAGGTTTATATTAACTCTTCTTGATGTAGAGGTAGTGGTACTAAAGCAAATTTTTCTTTGGACGAAGAATCCCAAACCTGTTTAATTCGATAGAACTGGTAAGCAAAAGTAACACTTCACATTTTCCGTATAGTCTACGTGTTTTCAAGATGTTTATCTTCATATACGAAGAAATACACTGACAAGTTTGATCTGCTTTTTGAAACGTAAGCTACGGAAGAATTGCCCGATGTCTGCATAACCACATTCTGTGACTTGCCACTTCACTTTCCAGATGAAGCCAAGTCTTGAATGCTCTCTCAGCCCTCCTAGATTACCTGTTCAACAAACCCCAATCCATGAAATTTTGAAAATGGAAATGAAACAGATGACTTACGTAGCACTTAATGGGCTGCGCATATTCATTCGAACGGCTCGGGATTTCGCCCTGAATCCTTGCACCGATTCAACATCTAATAACGTTACACCGCGGCCATCGCAAATTCCATAGCTTAAGCTGGCCAATTGAGCTTAAGGCAAACTCCTTGTATGTGATCAGATTTAAAAACTTTGTTGGGAAAATCTGGGATCGGAATTATGAGTTTAGTAAGTTCCGTAAAACTATCATAAAAATAATAGTAAACAATATAATAAACCGCAAACAACATCAAAGATTCTTCTCACACAAATTTTTGTATTTATTTATTTTGTATTTTACTTTTGCATGTCGGTTTAAACGACATTGTAAACCAAAGCGTAGAGAAGAGCGCAACATCAACAAAACGTGGAGTAAAATAAATGACACGCTCAACCAACTGGTTTGGTTCAGTCAAATGACTTTGTCGACCTCGGAGGCTTAGCGCATTGCGACCGTAGCAGACACGTAGGTACACGGGTTCGATCCCCGCCGTTGCATATTTACATCCAAAAATATATACATTGATATATGATTATAATTGATCCACATTTTGGTTTCTCAAGAGCTCGCCTGATAGCCTGGCCAATTGCTCAACAAAAATATTTTTTAGGGCTGACTATCGGCCAACACTTAACGCCCATTGTAACATTTTTTGCATTACTTCGTAAGACGGACCCGATATAAATGTAAATGTGTACCGGTGGGGATCGAACCCTTGCACCTACGTGTCTCCTCCGGTCGCAAGGCGCATGCGCATGCACCAAATCATCGAGCTTGACAGGCCGCAATATCTAGTGACTTTCCATTACTCATAAAGTTAATGAGACTTGACTTTGCGTTTAATTCATAAATGTTTAACGCTTTGGTTGGAAAAATTCTTATTATATATTATTTCTAGTAATAAATCCTGATCGCCAATTATTGCTGAACGATAACGCGAAACCTCGTTGAACATTACGTATCATATATCGAAAAAACGTGAGATCGACCACAAGTGCTACTGGTTTGGACACATCGATATTAACTTTGAATCTCTATATTCACAGTGCGCCTGGAATATGGCTCGTTCCATTGAGTTCGCACATTAGGCCCACATGTTTGCGTACACATGTACTTAAGAAAGATTTAACATGTTCGTAATATTTTTGCTATATTATGTGCCTATCGAAGAGTTAAGATAGCAGATTATGCTAGTTTTTTGCGATGATGTTAGCGTTACGTTGTTCGATTGACTTCTATATGTATATTGATGTGGGAATGTGGGACACCAATGTTGAATAAACTGTTCAGATTCTACCAATTAAACTGACTTTTTCGATGGTAGTAGTTACAAATTGAGTCTAGTAGTGTTACCAACAATTTGTATCCCCTGCTTAAACACTCGAAAGACTAAAGCGGCTCACAACCAATCCCGTTTAAGGAATTATTTAATTTTAGCCCAAATGCGCTGTTAATACAGACCGTGCTGGAAATTTTGCTATTATGGAGCTGCTAACATAGTTCCATTTTTCTGACAAAGAATGAACAAACGAGTAACAATGCCACTCTTTCTACGAAAAGCGAGAAACAAAGAGAACGCAGTAATTTTGTGAACTTTCACATTTGTGCTGGAATAATCGGGCTACTCTATACGCCTGAGGCTAATTTAGGTGTTTAATGAAAATATTTTTGTCCCCGTCCAGCGGAATCCATCCAGAACAAAGCTACTCAACTCCACTCTAATGAATGAATAAGGCTTGTGTATAGTGAGAAGTTTAATTAAATAGTTTATTTAGTCATGCATTTTCGAATATGGGTAATAAAATCGCTTCATTTTGCATGCCGCAAAATGGTGCTTATTGTCGTCACTTTACCGGATTTGATGCACATTCATCAGCCCCACCAGAATGAAGCACTACATCAGACGGCATTCACAGTGCTTTAAAGGTGGCACTGGCAGCTTACCGAAGATGATAGGCAAAGACAGCATAGAGCTGAAACCTTGAGAGGTGTGGCTTGACAGTGTGAGTTGGATTGTTAACTGAATAAAATGTGTAGAATAGCCTTAGGAGTCCTCATTCCCGTTGAGGTGTAGTTCTGGGTGACCTTGCAGGAAGACTAAGCGAAAATGTGTTTTTTACAATCCACTGAATGAGCATTGTATAAGAAGTAACCAAGCCGCACTTCCTTCACGATGCTACATCATAGACCTAATATGCTACGCTACGACACTGGGCTTTCCGTCGAGTTTGGTAAGCGTGACGAGAAGGGGGTCTTTGATCCGCTGCAAAAGAGGTAGGACCGTGGTGTCGACGTGCGCGTCACCAACAGGATCCTTCTCTCCGCCAGTGAGACGGTAGCACATCAAAAGCTTAGCCAAGGCGATCTTGATCTCCATCTGGGCAAACCTCATCCCGATACAATTGCGTGGCCCGGCGCCAAACGGCTGAAAATAAAAGCCATTTTACGTAAGATGGCGATGAACTGACTCTCAATAATCGATTGTTAACTTCGTATCATTGATACCTTGGCAAACTTCGCCCGTAAACTGTGGCCGGGTAAACAACGGACATTTTAGTTAAAAGTTGTAGCGTGTGTAAAAGTTATGAAGCGTGCATGTGAGCCTTTCTTTGTCGCAATGCAAAAAACAGAGAAAGCACCTGCCAGGCGAATGCCATATCCGCGGTACGGTTTTCGGGAAGGAATCGATCCGGCTGGAATTCGTTTGGGTTAGGGAAAATATCTGGGTTGTTGTGAAGCTCGCTAGTGGACGCAAATACAGTTAAATTTTCGGGTATCGTGAGGTCGCCATATTGCTTTTCCTTTGCTGCTACGCGCGCTGTTCCTCTAAAACGTCATACACCAAAAGTTCGCTTTTATCATCTTACAAGAAATTGGAGGCACTTGATTTCACGTGCGACTAGTTAAAACACAGTTTGAATTATGCTTACGCCAGTCTTAAAATTCGAAATATGGCTAGAGTGTGCATGCAATACGAGGCGTTCGCCAGTTGTACAAACAGTAGCGCCACCAAATATGCGTGTAACGGCTAGCAAGATGCATTGAACAGAAATTATTTAGCTACCTAAAAATGTCAGATTTGTGAAACGTTCATATTTGCTTGTTGTTCACGTACTAAGTTATACGGCGTTCTGAGTACTAGCGCTCGTTTCTTAATCTCAGTAATTTCTGAGTCACTTCCCGAAAATGTTCATTAACACAGTTATTGACTGTATATGTAAGGTCATTTAATGCTATTTATATACAATAGCCATTGATCACAACGATTGTGCCAACGGCTTGAACTATATTCGCATCCAGGTGGATATTAATACTGGCTTACGAGTAAACTGGCGGGTACATGCGGAGGGTTTCTTGGATGACGGCGTCGAGGTATTTGCAGCGTTGCAAGGCCTCAAAATCAAATCGGGTGCCATTTTCTGTGGTCTCAATGAGCGCCTGCCGAAGGCGTTCCTGCACCTCCGGAAAACGGACCAGAAGCCGGGTAATAAATGCCAGGGTTGATGAGATCGTTTTGTAACTGTAATAAACGGAAGAATATAGCGACGAAGTCGTACCGTACGATATCGCGGCGGGATAAGGTCATGTCGAAAATTGCTCAAGCCGCAAAATCTTACAAAGCTGCGACCAATGGCACGTCGTTACAGTACAGCTCAAATTCGTAAACCCTCCACCCGAAAACTCGTTGGATACAAGTTGGATGCTGTTGTTGTGGTGGCATTCTCACCAGTAATGCTCATTCATTAATTTACCCACAGCCTTTCTATCGGATTACGTATGCTTATATCGTTTAGAATGGAGACCTGGCACTCCGGTCCGGCTGCAATAGAGTATCAGATATGCACATGTAAATTGGTAAACAGATCGATTAATGTTTGTAACCATATGTGTCGGAAGCAGAATTTTGCGCAATGCATTGATGTTACGACGTCCTCACCCCGCAACGAGAACAAGGAGAGCATTGTCGATAACCTCCTTATCAGTGAGCGCCTTTATTTTGGCAGCCGTGGGGCATCCAAGAGCTTGCTCATCAGTTCTCTCCTCATTTTGCTGCGCTTCCCGGCTATGTTCAGCCTCGCCACCAGCAATTAATGAGCTCATGTTAGTGTTTGGTCCGTGTTTGGTAGGCTGGGCATCGATCATTAGTTGCAACAGGTCCACTCGGTGTAGCTAGTGACAGAATAATTGCAAGTAAAGACATTATTCAAAATATATATATATATATATTTTTATTCAGGGCTCATTACTGTCAGAACTTAAGTTGGTTTACCTTAACGAAAAAAGCTAGCCTCAATTGATCTAGGCAAGTAGATACTGCGTTTACCCCGATTCTCGTTTGCTGAAATGAACTTGCGAAAAGGTGAGACGGGTTTATGGCTACATCGTAATCAACCTGAGTGGAGACGTTGAAAGCACTCCATGCGGTATTGCCTGGAGTAGGATAACGTTGTTTTCGCTACTTACGCTAGCATCATTCCTGCGTCGCTTAACAACGTTGGCGCATTCTTTCCTCAGCGCTTCAATGGGATCTTCTCCCTTATTCTTGGCCATAAGCCGCAGGTGTCTAATAAAGCGAGCAGTCAATCGTCGGATGGTAGGGAAGGCCACTGCAAAGACGATAGACCACATATGTAAGATATTCTTGATTTAAAAAAAAATTAGTTTCGAACTTTGTGTCCGTATTTCGTAGTAGGTGCTAAACCTCATATCTTTCTAAGAAACCAGTTTTTGGTATTTTAGGAAAAACACTGTATCTATATAACAGTTGTTACTATTGTTGTTTTTACACATGGTTGGTTTTATGTGATTATAGAAATTGGCTCAAAGATACAAAGTTGAAAAATTGCGAAAAGTAATGATAATAGAGATTATCGGTATTACTGGAGGGACGAGTTAGTGTTATGATTACCTGTGGAATCGTGAAACTTACTGAGAAGGATAGAAAGCTGTGTGAAGCTTAGCGCAAGCATGACTTTAACTTTCTGCAGAATTTTCGACTTGGCGCCGTCTTTCTGAATGCCATAGTCGACACCTAAAGCTGTACGACACATTGTGTCAAGAGTGAGGGCCTGATAGAGCTCATACATGTCCACTGAACGACCGCCTGAAGCAAACTCTTTGTGTACGTTGTCCATAAAGTCATCGACAATTCTTTCAACCTCGAATGAAAGCTGAAAAGATAGAGAAGGCATCAAAATTTGAGCATTTAAAAAATGTATGAATTATGACGAGAAAACTGATAGCAAAAAATAATATACGGACATTTTATGGATGCTTGGATGCAGAACGAGAAACTTTGGAATCATCAATACACATATATTTTTCAAACAACACGCTTCATCGTGATAGAGAGTTAACTCAACGACCCAAAGTTTTGAGGCGCAGCGGCTTGCATTAGATAAGCTAAGGAGTCGAGCTCGGTGGCTTGGTGCATTCTTATGCGCCTTGCGACTGGAGGAGACACGTAGGTGCACTGGTTCGATCCCCGCCGGTGCACATTTACATTTATATGGGGTCCGTCTTATGAAGTAATGCAAAAACTGCTACCGTGGACGTTAAATGTTGGCTGATGGTCGGCTTTAAAAAAAAAGAAAAAGTAGATAAGCTAGGGAACTAATTCGATTTCCTCAATATAACATACCGCCCGAGCCTAAAAATATCGATAACAACAGTTTAGTATGTCGCCTGCATAGTTACGCATGGACCTCGACATTTCTACAGCCTTTCAAGTTTAATATACGCGCGATAAGACAGCGATATTAACTTCTTCTTCTTAGAGTAAAAACAACATTTTTTGGATATAAAATGAGGCCAAAAACTATCAGTGATATAGATCGACCTTATAGTTGAACCATAGACATACCTTTTTAAGCTTGTTTATTGTAAACGACTGAGTTAATGTCAATCGAATATGTTTCCAACGTTGGCCCGTGAGAACCGGTAGAGCAGCTCCCGTTCGACCACTCATGAGTTGCTGGAGTTACGATGTAACAACCCAAAACAAAATAAATGCGTTCTACCATTAATACTACCTCAACAACGAACTATTCAAAACTATGTATCATACAATGGCCTTGTCTACCGATTGTGTGATTTCTACTGTATCTGCTAGTTGAGACTAACCGTATTATATCGATAACGTAATTCCCCATTGAAAACATGGGGATGAAACATGCCAGAGAATTTTCAGCGCTCTTGTGTGGGCAAGATTACACACCGGACGATCTGTGAAGTCCGTGAAATCTCTTAGTAGGATGTTCTTGAGGTGTTTTATGTCGGCGACGAGCAAAACAGGATCGTACCCAAAAAAATAGCCTAACACAGGTCCATATTGACGGTGCCATTCACGCTGTGCATGCAACGGGCTTCTGTAATGGTTATTGATGTAGCTCCACATAATTATCTCATATGGCTACTCGTCTCCTGAATTTAGTGAGTAAACATTTTAGTCAGTACTTACTTCAAGTAGAGCTCAACCATATTACCGAACAGAAATGAAGGCGGGGGACCAGGAATACCCAGCCTCTTAAACTGCTGGAAATGCTCATAGCGCCTCCTGGAAGCATTTCAATTCTTAAGGTTAGTTTTGCTTGAACACTTGCATCCTGACGCTGGGTTGCCATTTTATACTGCTCGACTCACCACAAAAGACCGCAGCTTTGCTAGCCTGACTCATATTTGAACTTACTAAGAGTATCAAGTGTGCTCAAGTCAAGCAAGGGTCATTTAAAAATGCATTGCCGGAGGGAAAGGCCTCACTTGTGCGTAAGGCATTCTTCACAGAGTCAACAGCCACCGTAACGCGATTTGCAGCGTCCAAGGAACTTCTTGCTTGTTGCTCTTGCCACTCACAAAAAAAGCTTGTGAAAGATTTTAACGAGTTAACGGCCTATGCTTCCTCCGAAAAAGCTATTTGGTACATTGGATTCGCAAATATATTTCGATTTATATCGGTGACAACTTGAAGGGCCTTAATAAATGTATAATACATGCTAACCAGCATTGGTACACGAAGAAAACGGCGGCACAAGCAACGGTCACAGACCAAAGCATTGAGGAAGTAATCTGAGGTACGGAACAAAAAACGGGTCAAAAAGCGTTTGCCTTTTCTGACCGTCGGCGAAAGTTGATTTCTTGTTCCCAAAGTATTACGCTGTCGTTAAGTTGCGCGTCACTTTCGCCAGTTCTAAATGAGCCTCGGTTCTTGTCCTGGGCTACTCCACTCTCACAGAAAAAACTATAAAATACACTCTATTGGTTCACAGTGTTTTCCGCACGTCTGCTTGAACTCTCTATTCAAACTGACTTGAAGCCTATCGAGTAACGTCCACTATTTATTTATACATCTCTCTGCCGCTATCTCGATTAACCAGTTTCAGCGCGCTCATATAGAAAATTGGTCATATCGGGCACTCGCATCTCTTGAATCTTTTCTCGTGTTGCTTGAAAAGCTCATCGCGAGAAGGTAGTCCGCGCTCTGGCCTTTGACAGTGATAACGTAAAGCTATAGGCAACTTTCGCTGGAGAGCGTGAACACAATACTACGCTGCCGAGATAAACAGCCATAAACGGTATACCATCATCGAGAGACTTCAATGTTTGCAGGAGTCAACAAAATCGACAGCTAGAATCGTCTCAGTCCGGACTAAGGTGAAAGCGTTTTCCACTCCCCACAAAAACAGCACTCTTAATATTTAATATGGGAGAGTAAAAGACAAGCTGCTAAGTCATTTGCATAGAGTGCTGTTGCTACATAGAGCGAGTGAAGGCGCAAATCGACACAGATTAAACAGAGACATGTTACGTCATTTACTCGACAGCCAATAGTCGGCGAGCAGAACTGTTTGCTAAGAGTGACACAGGACTTTCCTTACTTGTCGTTCAAAAAACGAGAAAGATGATTGCTTTCTAGAAATTCGCAAAACATCTTGATTTTTATATGCTGCTACTTGGAAATTTTTTATGAAAATAATCCGCTTACGATACGATTCGTAAAAAATGCCTTCGGTAACTGCCATGGAATTCTCACCCTGAAACAAAACTGCTGATATAAGTGAATTGCCTCGTTTTTTAATAACGTAAACCTGTTTCACAGTGTAATCGAGTCCTCTGCTGTCATCGGCACCAAAATGGGTTAAACTGAGCTCCGATTACCTCTCAATATAAGTAAAAAAATTTTAGAAACATGCGTGGATTGGATATACCACCTTTTTTTAATACAATGGTGGCCTAACAAAGACATTGTTCATTGTAATTAGTTGTTCGGCGGAAGTTTTCGGGAATAGTGGTGAGGTAACCCAGCTTTTAATGTTTTTGCATAAATCAGGTTCAGTGTCGTTAACACAAGCTATAACGGTGTTGGTGGCTGCGCAAGTGATCGTAGGGTAGTTGACGAACGTTTGTTTTAAAAATCCCACAGTAAGCTAGCAGAACTACGATAGTAAAACTCTACGAGTCAAGAACCAAGTCGCTATGCGCACCGATACTATCTAGCTGTAGAAAACCCACAAGCGATTAGTTAAAACGATTTTAATCGTGTTAGCTAATCAAAACAGTTCTTTTCTTTTCTTTGGTTGCGCCACTTTTATCAAAGCAAAATGATAAAATCGAATAACCTTTAGGACATACAATATGTTACTTACGATTTGTCCATTTTTGTTATTTGTTACGAAAGCTCTTTTTTGGACCATTACAGATATGATCATACACAAATAAGATTTCACTAACTTAGTCATTAATGTATAAATTTGCGACTGCGAAAATAAACAACGGTTATTGTTTACCGAAAAAGCTAGATCACCGAAGAGCGGTTTGAAAGTAAGGAAGATGTAAAAAGGAAAGCTCTGTAAATGCACCGGGTCTCAGCATCGCCAGTGAGAAACAATGTAAAAAAAAAGCTCTGTAAATGCACCGGGTCTCAACATCGCCAGTGAGAAACAATGTTTTAGTTGAGTCGCTAGGTGACTAGATTGCTGATTGTAAGTGCCGCTGACTAATAATGGGGCTTCAGTTTCTGAATATAACCTGCAAATGACAAATCTGCGGAGCGTTGCATTTCGAAGTGATTATTTTATTCTGAACCTCCTGAAGAAACGATATACTTAGCTTTTTTATAATATTGAGCGACCGGGTAACACTAAAGAACCACAAAAAGAGGTTGACGTATGCATGAAGACCTTGTGAAAAGAAATAACATCTTGTTGCATCAGATCCTAACAAATATTTTTCGCCTTAATACATGCAACAGATACTAAAAGCATGCTTCATGAAAGAAAGCTTGTGCACTCTCCGTGAAATCACCGGCAACTAACCAGGTGCCGGTGTAGGTAGCAGCGGCGTAGAAGCAGTTGTCTCCTCGGCTCTTATGAGAAAAGTAGTTCCAAAAACGAAAGAATGATATTGACTATAACTCTAAATTCAAAAAAGACCGTCCCTTTTTGTTCAGCCTGCCATTTTTCTTTTGGTTTCCTTTCCCTGCCTTCTTCTATACCTGTGTTTGAGCTTGAATGAGACATCTCAACGTGATAGGATTTTCAAGTAGTTTGCGGATTTGCATTTAATTCTGAGATGGGGATTCGGGGCCGTTTGGTGTGAAATCGCGCCTCGTTTCGTAATGATTATATAACTTTCATCAACTTAATTAAACTTCAGGCAACGGCCAAACTCGTTCGAAACAGACTCGAACAGCGCCTCGTTCACGCATAATGTTCTACTATCTGAACAACTGACAGGCACCGTGTTAATCCGTACACCGTCTCTGCCAGGAGGACTTCACCCGCATTTCTCTTATCACTGGGCACTACGGCAACGTTTCATTCCGTGCCCAATAGGTTCCTCTTTCCGGTCGTCGTCGAGTGCCCCAGAACAAGAGTTGGCATTGACTCTTGTCGTACTGAAGATTCAGCTTGCTGCAGTCTCAGTGTCTCTGATCATTGCGAGGCGCTGGGGCACTTTATAGCCATTCGTTTATGCAAGCTTTTCTTCCTTCATTCGCACGATGATATGGCCCGATAAGTTTACGGGGTCCTACACGGGCAACGATGGCTACATGAAGGCTGTGCGAATAGACAATTTTGTTAGTAGAGTCAGTCTATTCTGAAAAGTTACCGCCTGGCCACAAAGAAACATTTCTTCTTACCCCGCGGTATCAATGTTTGGCCATTCGTATAGCAAAGTGAAAAAGTTGTCGAGACATTAAGGTACTTCTCAAAATTTACATGAAGCTATGTAGGCCTCGTACACAATCGTCACTATTGAGGCTTCCAGGCATGAGTGATATCTGACATTAAACCGGAAGCGCACCAGAAAGTTCCACTCTCCCGGTGCAGACCGCTGTGCTTTACGCAGTGTGGATCATGCGGTTGGCTCTGTATTACGTTTAGGCGTACTGTTTAAATAGCACATAAAGTGTCCGCACAATGCATTTTTTTGTAAAGAAGGTCGGAAATAGAGAAAATGTATTGGATGGTAATTTCATGCATCTTCATAGCGAATCCCGCGGAAGTTAGGTTCATGCTATTTTTTGGGTGTTGGAATATTGATACTAACATTGATTTTTTACGTTGAAGTCTCCCGAAACCTATTTATATTCGTACGGCTCGTAGTTCTAAACGAAAACTACCGCTTCACATTTTCCGCTAATCCTAAAAGTTCTCGCGACATTTAAGATTATTTATGATTTCTTTATGAATTTTCGTCAAAAGAAATTTTTAAAATGTGTTGGCCTCAGAGTGCTCGCTTTCGAGGCACTCGATAGTTTCTTGGATGCTCATTAAATCAGCTACAACAATTTTTAATGAAGTAAAAACGTGGTACGGTAAACATTGTAAATTAATGGTAACGATACCAGTATTCCCTTTATTGTGCAGAAAGTTTTTAGAACTTAGTCAACATGTATAACTCAGTTGTGAGTAGATCATGCTAACATAGGTATAATCAAACCTATTCCATAGATTAACGCATTTGAAACAAAATGGATTCTATTATTTTTTTACAATATAAGTAACCTCGTTTGTTATTTTACCAAAATTGTCTAATAGAATCACAAAATGACACACGATGAATTTAATATCACAATTCGTTTTTATTAATTCGTTCTTTCACAAAGGTTTTAAATAAAATTCTAAATTTTTAGTAATGTAATTAAGAATAAAGGATAACATGACTGTTCTATCCAAAGTGTTAAACCCCTCCATACCGTACGCATCATTTTTTATTAAACACGCTTGTTACGTAGTATGCAATAAATGTGAATATGAATAAATTATTTTATATATATACTGTATACATAACAGAGTAATTGAAAACTGTAAGGTTTTTTAACTTTACAGACATAATGTCCGATGTAATATAAACATTCTGAACTAGTTAATAAAATCATTAGGTTTATTGACAAAAGTTAGAACATTGCTTTTTTAAGGTTACAAGTTCCATTAAAATAGCTGAGTTTCAGACATCTTTTTCATACGAAAGATCTACTTAGTATCGTACTTAATATTATATTTCAAAAGCCCAGTACACTGTTGATATGGATGAAAATTATTCTATAATACATTTTGTTTTACCTTAAATTGTTTTCGATGAAAAAGCCAAAAACGGTCTGCATTATTTACTAGTAAGACGATGCTTATTCAAATTATCAACACCATGAATGATAATGTAATATCCAACACTTCCATTACCACATCGCAGTATATGTCAGAGAGAAAATGGATAACAATTAATAGCATCATAAATATTGCAGGTGTTTTTTCATACACACACGAGGTGTATGACATTCGAGAATAATAATCGTAGACTAACTTCACGCAACTGCATAAAACTTGCAGACAGCATAATAGCAGTTCGATTAGTATTCTAACATTTTCACAATACGAAAATCGCATAATGTTTATGAAATTTGTGTGCGAAGTCATGTCAGCATAGACATCTCGTCGTAACACTGTCTGAAACCAGACGCGAAACGATTTGAATCTCGGTATGCGAATCCTACGCCAATTCTACTTCCTCCACTTATCGGAACATTTCGCTAATCAACATCCACTCCTAGCATGGTCGCCAAGGCACCAGTATTTGTCCCAGCTGTGTTTCTTGGTTTCTTGGCACGTTCATGTTGCTTGACAAGATTGACTGTTGTATGCAACGCATGTAGAAGCCCAGTCATCCCCAACGGCCAGAGAACTGCAAATGGATAGCTTTGCCCGTGCAAGAATCGCATTCGCTTCAACGTGTGTATACCCGATTTGCCGAAACATATACGAACTGGTCTGATTAGGATGAGGAGACATCGTAGACAACCATTTCTGTAATAGGCATATATCCCGTAGGAACGGTGAGGGATCCGCATCTTCAGGGTCACCAGCGTAGACCCTGCTGCGGTTTCATTTAAAGGTTAGCGTGTACGCAAAGCTGAAGTCCCTATAATATCCAGAAGGGCATTTTCCGTACAAGGTAGTGAGCTCTTAGTGAAAACAATCTGTAATGCAATGCGTTGCAGCTGTCATATTGATCAGATAAACGCAAATTCCAGTCGCCTTAATGACGACTCAGTGGAGCATTGAAAATGGAGTTCGATGCTCAGCACTGTGCTGTTCAAAAAGCAGCAGTGGTATAGAATCTACACGATCACTGAAAAGGTCTTCACATGCATGTGCTGCGAACGACAAGGCCGTATCCTTGGCAAAATCGTCTACAGGAAAATAAATGCAAACCTCTTATTTTTTGAGAAACTAACGTCTACAGCTATGTGTCAACCAGTATAGACCGATTTGTACGCTGTGGCAAATGCCGTAGTTGGATACGAGTGCATACTAGCGACGGGAGTGGCTGAAAGTCCGCGAGTTGGAAAAAGTGGATTTTTGATTGTCATGAAGTGCTCGTGAAGGCAGAATGAAAAAATAACTTTAGGCAAAAATATAAATTTCAGCCGCTATACACAGTTCTACGAGTAGAACCCAGGCATTTTATAATAATCACACCCCCTATAGCGTAATGCCGCGACACTCAGTCGGAGAGGCATTACTTTAATGCAAATGCAAGAAAGGTTTGTTTTCAACCGAATACAAAAATACGGTGTTCTTAAAACGTTCCAAAGTTTATTCTTCGTTTTCCTGACATATTTTCTCTACTGGCGTTGCCAGTTAAACTTTGACAAAGAGCGCTTAAGTGAGATCCTCGTCGAAACGTCTGAACGCGGGGAAAATAGAGAAAGGAAGCATCTTGGATGTTCAACAAAAGGACTCATAGATTGATTGGGAATAATACGCGGCTATGTTGCAACACAAAACTCGAAAGCCAGTTTCCTGGAAACAAGCGATAGAGTAGTAGAGACAGGTGAGTTTTGGCTGGTCGCACCATCAACGGCTAGAGAAGGCACACACTTTGTGTTCGCCCGCAAAGATACCGTTATTTACCAATATAGTTAATTTAATAATAACGGTTGCTAGTTCCGCCAGCTAAAGAATTGCGTGTCCTAGTTATGTCTCGAAAAAAGAGTTCAGAAGGGACACCTAGAGGCATTTGTCAACAGTTGGGCGAAAATTTTCTGGCGATACCAAGCCTTTTCTTGTGAGATTTTGCATTTTACATATGATCCAGGCACCTGCTTAGATAAGAAAAGACATCAGCTTGAATAGCCATGATTACCAGATTGCGGTCTAAAGTGGTGAAGGAATTTGCAACGGACACCCACATAATTTGTTTTCACGAGATATTTGGTTGAAGGTACAAAAAAATGGATGACCCCGCCATTTGGAGTTTTTTTTCTAAAAGACTCGTAAAGACTCCTTCAAAGTCCCACATCCGGTGTGCGGTTTAGAGAAGAGAAACAAAATCACTTCACTTACGCGAAACAGCTAACCCTGAGCTTAACATTTGGCAGAGACGAGGAAAGCTACAGTTAATTTGAAATTCGTGCTAACAAACGGTATGACATAGCATAATTGTCGTATACACAGCACCACCTTGCATAACTTTTATGAGGTGAAAAACTGCGTCAGGTCTAAATTGCCAAAAAACGTACATGCACGTAACTATTGACGTCGGTATGGCGCCCCGAATCGAATTCCAAATGTCCAACCGCGTTCGATGGACCTTATTTTCAGCTGTGCTCTCTTACATCCCGCAGCCTACGAGATTCGGCTGACTCAGCCAGATTCGTCGCGGGCCGTATGCAATGGTTTTGTAAAGAATCGAACGGTCTCTTACATTCGGAGCCACTTCAGGTAGGGAAAAGGGAAGAGCCACGACCGCCTGGCATTTACGATTCGACAAGTGGCGCGTAACTCCATGGACGGTTTCGCCCACTGCGAATACACACTTGCATCTAGTAAACGAACGGCTGCGTGCTGGAACTTTGAGGCCCCGAAAGTTGACCTTATCGAAGCCGATACCTGAACAGAATCAAGCCATGCATTTTTGGTGTTTTGAAATGGCTGGCTACGGTTATCGTAGCAGCTGCGCTACGTTATTACGGATACATGTATCTGATTTTGGGTTGCGACTCCATTCGCTTTTTTGTGCGCTCTATGAGGTGCCGTAACTTGGAATCCCGGCTATCGCTTTTACGATGAACTAGATGCTAGGATACAAAAATTTCTTCGAAAAAGGTTTTGTGGGCGATTGTAGACTAACGGGTATTTCATTATGCCTTAGCAATGCCAACTGTCCATATTTTCAAACAAGTTGTGTTTGAAACGTCCAGTCGAATTTGTAATCTTGATTCAAACGCGGGCTGTTCTATAACAACAAACCGATCACATAGCGCGTTCTCGTGGCAACTGACTTTAAAAAAATCATTGTGAAATAAATACGTAACCAAGACATGTGATCATCGATGAATTAATAATTGCAGGCACTGTTAAATAAATTAATCAAACGATTCTAAACGTGATTGGCGCCGTAGCAAAGCAGAGCTTCAAGGTGAGAAACGCGAAGTGGCTTAGCTAGACTTTACGTACGTCACGCCAAAAAGGGTGGACAGCCTTATGTGTTTGGCGTCCAATAGGGAGTCACAATGGTTTAAAAACGAGTGGTTAGTTATAATATTTAGAAGATGGTTCGCAAATCTAGTTTATGTTATTTCATGAGCATTTTAGTAATAGAGACATTAAAACGTAGCTATCGCGCAATGGCATAAGTTGAAGCACGCGCAGGTAAACATGGAGGTCCGATAAGATCTAAGAGGCACATCACTTGCGTTAATTTAGACTTAAATATGCGGACTTGAAAAATAACTATAGAGCATTTTGTTTGGTAAATATTCAACTACCTAAAGATTAAGCTCACATTAGAGTAATTAATGCCGTTGTACGGTCTTACGAATGTTAAAAAAAGCTCGACTTGATCAATCCAGAATGGAAATCTTAAGGATTGATTTTTCAAGCCTGCGCGTTAGCTCGTAACTTTGTGCGTAATTAACCTGGCCGATATCGTGAGCTAACTATGTAACTTTGTCGAACAAGAAAATAAGCCGCTGCTAACTGCGCATGAGAGTCCGGTTACTCGGACTACTCATATATATATATATATATATATATATATATA
>MNPL01008193.1:0-11922 GCA_002081605.1 Tropilaelaps mercedesae | reverse complement strand
CTGGCCACCGCATCAGCAGCACGACGAACTAAAGGAAGATGGCATACACGAAGACAGAGTCGTGCGGGGAGGGCGACGTCGGAGAATTTACATGCTTTTTACATTAACGACGCCGCCGACGACGACGACGATGGATAGGGCTATAACCGGACTCGGACACAGGCCAACGACATTCGAGGAGCTTTAACAGTCATTCGCTGCGGCCGGCTCAAGATGGCCGACGAGGGTCATGCCGGGTCGAGGTTAAGGTTGGCTAGTGGTTAGGCTACGCGTTTCTTAAAGTTACTTCTGTTACGTATCAGCATCCAGCTGCCGTACACGACGTTGTCAAACCGAGCTTTAGCACCCTCCAGCACCCCCCCGACGACCTTCTGCTTCGTCCGACACCGGCGTCGCATAACGGTGAGCCGGGCCGACGATGAAAAAGCCGCAAAACGCACCGAGGCCAAGCGGTGGTGGCGAAGATATGAGATGGGAACTCTGTAATGGTCCTGTAATATAACTGCTACTCCCAGATGATCACTGTAGATACAGAAGTCATCTAGACAGCGGCCGAACGAACCGGGCCAGACATCGAGTTCCGACAGCAACCTCCGAGGGAGGTCCGACGCCGGGGGTGGAGGCCACGCCAGGGTCGAGTCGAGTAAGCGGCGTTACAGCGAAATTTATTCTTACCGAGCTGGTACGACGAGCGCTTCCATCACCAGCTGACACCATGTGTGCGCTAGAAAAGGTTCGCCGCTAGACGAACGGAAAATTTGTATAGAGATGTTTGCGTAAGTCAGTCGGGGCAAGGATAGTATCAAAATCTACAACGAAAGTGAATCAGTGATGGCGGCACGAAACGTTAACTAGAGAGAGTGATGATCGCTCGATCTGCGTCTTAGGTGACCTTGACCTTAGTGAGACTCAGCTTGCCTAGTCACGCGGCATCTGGAAGGAAGATCATCTTCTCTACTGCAAAAGGCGGCCATGTTCAGAATGCTCCACTCGGACGACAGAAACCGAAAAACAAAGCGTTTCGAGCGACCGTTCCCCGTCGAAGTCCCCGAAATGAAACTGTATTGGAGAAAAATGGAAATAGAGACACCTCCTGAGAAGACGTCATTTTCGACAAGGAAAAAGTCGCAGTTCGTATGAGACCTAAGGCCGAGCAGCCAATTGAGCGTATATATTTCAATATACATTGCTAAGGTATGGTGATTTGTTCAAACTGGCTCCCCGTTCTACCCCGCTTACCCCCGATGACCTACGTGGACGACCGCCCCAGCCATCCGGCGCAACCGATGCAGGACAGAGCAACCAGATCTGCAAGAATAACTAAAGCGTAGATTCTAGTTAAGCCCAGTCCTGACGTGTCTGGTAATGGCAAACACTGGACGGCGCGAGCGGATGGCACGAACGTGCATTGCACGAGTATTTCGCCATCTACCTAAAAGGCGAGAATTTCGCGTCCATGTATCTCTCAGTGCGCTTCAGTACTTCAGCGGACGCGCGTAATCCTCCTGCCGAAATAGAGCTCTTCGAGTAAATCCTTTCCCGTTTTGTGCACAGGAGCGTAGTGTATCCGTGCACACGCGCACAGATACACGCGCACAGATACACGCGCACAGATACAATCACACAAACACGTGCATATGAGCCGACGCGCGGTTCGAACACGGCTCGAAGTTCTACTCTTCGTCGCACCGGGAGCCAGGGCACAGGCTAATCGAACTACTGACATGTTGTTGGTGACAACAACTGCCAACAATGTCACCTAACAGTAATCAGCGATTTGTTCATCGATTTCCAAGGAGCTGTGTTGAAGAGTGCGACTTGTCCAGGGAACTAAACAACGAACTACATAAATGACACGCATTCGCTTAGAATAGCTTCCGAGTGAGCGTGTTCCAAGATGTTTAGTCGAGCCTAAGCGATCTTCTGCAGTTACGGATGACAAACGCTAATGTCGGCATCGCCCGGTCATACGCGCCCTCGTCAGGCCCTCATTAACAGGCCATGCGACTCACGCCTCCGCACGTCTAAGCACACTTAGCAGACGTGCACACTCTGTAGATTATTCTTCATCGAATGTCCTAGACGATGTTCCTCTGTCTAGCCTCAGCTCCATCGGCTACTTTCGTCAAGGCAATGGCAAAACCGCACTGTTGGAATCGGTTCCCCAAAAAGCCACTTCGACGAGTCCTGGCCGTGCTCCAGGGGGAGTGAGGACGAGTCTGAAGAGGTCTGTGCCTATAGGACTGTTCTGTGTCGCGCAAGTGGTCTGCGGTGAGGATATAGCAGCGGTCCGTGGCTGGGCCGACGCAATTACCTATTTCCGAGTTCGGTCCGGGAGAAGGGAGATGTGGTGAAAAGACATCCACCGATTCGCCGGGTGCATTCGGTGCTGCGAGGTCGAACGAGCACACGAGAGTTTGGCCGGAGTGCCAAATGAACAGTTTCGACGGGTGGCTATTTTTCAAGTTGTCGACCGCACCTCGTGTTAGTTCGGGCGAAGCCGCGCGCACCACCTGCACAAGTGTTCTGCTTCAAGTAGTTTCGCTGTCTTGTTTGCGACGTACGTTGCAATTGGCTTGCGTGAACGGAGCACCCTTTTGCGGTGCTACTTTATTTGTTCGTTTGGGGGCCGGCTAACGACCGGGTAACAGTGGCTAACCCCTTGGACCATGCGGCTGTCGAGTGTTGGGGGCTGTTGTCCAAAATTCGTAAAAGGATGATTCACCAAGTGCGGCGATTAGATGTTGCAAAGGGAACACACACATGTGTGTGGATACGGTTTCAAAAAATGCGTCTCGGCACAAATCTCTTGGAGGCTAAAGCCAATTCACTCGTTAATCTCGTAGCTCTACAAAGAGGATGCTCGATATTTTTCCGACATTTTTACCCATCTGACTCATTGCGAGAGAACGGATGGATTTCGCACGAGAAATCGCATGCTCATGTAATTTTCGACTGAGCTCGATGGAGATACGAATGTGTCTGCTCACGAAAAGCGCAACACGTCTACATGAGATGGTTGAAAGTCTACGAAACGGAGAACGGCATGTTGACGCTAACGCTTTACAGGTGACGACATGTCGGCGACTCAACACATTTCACGATGGCTAAACTGCACTAAAATGCCGACGATTCGTCCTCTCTAACTCTCTAACACTTTACTTGAAGTCACGAAAACGGACGAACAAACAGGTCCGCGCGTCTCGCAGCTCGATCTGCGTGATCGCGCGATTCACCGTTCCAGCGTGTAGCCGTGCACGCCTCTCATGTGCAAGTGACGCAATCAACTTTGTCGGAACGATTCCGCTCCGGCGTTCAGGGCCACCAAACTAACGTTCAGGCCTAACCTATCCGTTCGGCTAATCAGGTCAACGATGCAAATCGTTGGCTCTTTGCGCGCGTATAAGGCGTCTCTGTGCGCAAGCACAGCTCCAGCATTCGACCTCGTATGCGCCTAACCACCAGCACAAGCAAACATATTTCGATGATGGTAGAAGAAAGGACAAAAAACAACAACCCACACACAGGCAAAATCATATGGACGTGTGCAGCTATAAGGCGATTTCAGGTCATGTCGGTGCCTATTCGTGTAGCGCCTGTCGGCTAATAGGACCGAGCAGAAACGCACAGTTCGTTCGTTCATGCAGTTATTGCCGTAATAATTATGACCACCTCATCGTGGTGGCTTGTGAATAGCTCACGTCCGAGTGTGTCCGTAGCATCATCTATTCATACTCGTTATGGCTGCTGTTGATATCGCCGTATTTCCGGCTCTCGGCAAATCGAGTACCAACACTGCAAAATTGCCCCTGCTGGCCGACTCTGCCCAGTGGCATTTACCACCGTGCCGGCCGTACTACACTTCCGACACCATCTGCGACTTCACCCTCGCGGTCGTTTCGTCGCGCGAAGATGTGATCTATCGTCGAAATCTCGCCGCACGTCACGTGTGTGACCGAGGTACAGCTCCGATCAGAGCCTGATCGAGGGCATTTAGCCAGGCTACTGATGCCGCGCCGATGCCGCGCCGACGTTCAACGTTTTTCGGTGTCGAGGACGCCTCGGGAAACGTCATCCTTCACGGACGCATCGTCCAGGATGAAATTGCGCGCTTCCACGTCGACGTCGCTTGAGTACCTCGCTAGACGGCTGAGTCGTTTCCTCTCGTCGGAAGAACTTCGTTCACCTTGCATCGCCCTTTCCCGGTCACTCGTCGTCGCCGCCGCGCAGCGTCAGCCGGACATCCGCTGTTTGTAGTAGTTCGCAGAAGTTAATTCGGTGCGGGGCGACAGGCCGAAAATGGTGGTCGTTGCCATCTATCTAAGGAGCTCTGCCGCTAACGACCCACGCAGCCGGAGGACCCCTACGAGGCGTAAAGTAGCCTAAAGAGGTAAAACTGCCGTCTGGAGGTTGGACCGTCTGGACTGGACCTTTGGCCAGTCCGAACTAACTTCGCCTATGGAGGAACAAGGCCACAACATTGGAGCACTCGCCCAGCGGTCGTCTTGGCAAACACACTCAAGGGAAGAATATCGGCAACTATTCCACATCCACCGAGATGAACCTGTGTGGGGGAAGGCCTGGAACACTGACCACATCGACCCCGCTCAAGAAGCGCGAGACCGAGGCGAAAAGATGGACAGCGAACAAGTTACGACAGACGAAGTGAAACTTCGCGCGGCCAACACGTAATACTCCATTGCTACGTTACGTACACCTCGTACGTGGGAACACAGCCTCGTGTACGTAGACGATATATTCGTCTTATTCGATGCTTATTAGCCTTTTGTCTGCAGTAAGACGTGTTCCCTCGTATGCGACGTTTCACAAAGTTGCCATAAGTTCATGTAAGCTAACTTGCTAAAAGGGACGTATTGAGAGAGAGAGAGAGAGAAAGAGAGAGAGGGGAGGGAGAGAAAGACGTAATTTACGGAAAAGTGCCGACTCACTGGTAAAAAATCCGCTTTGAATTTTTTTCTCATTTGGTCATTTTTTTATTTGTTTTTTTTTTTTTTTGGAGGAGTTCTATCATAACAACTTCATCAAAACTACGTTAACAAAATCAATCTACAGGATATGTTGTACCTCGAAAAGGACGCTGGTTGAAAGGAGCGGGCAATCTGACACGGGAAGACAGCCCCCCCTTGTTAAAATGGAATTTTCTGTAGTTTGTCATCGAATTTGAAAACGTTTCATCCAGGCTGCATCCATGGCTGGCGAGCGAGCTACTGACCAAAGTTTAAATTCAAATAAACACTAAATTTGTTAGCACAGTATCCACTCTATTAGCCGGGCACTTTTCAGCTGTTTCACTAAAGCTCGAGGGGTGTAGATTTTTCTAAAAACCTTTATTCGCATGTTCACGCATTCGCTGGTTAGGACCGATTTCCGTTATTTTGCCATCGGGTTTGTGTGAGCCTCAGGCCCAAGCCACTTGGCCCGTGCAAACTCGTTTGTCTTAACGGATCTAAGTTCGCTGTACGATTTTACGGGTCATCTGCAGAGGTCTCCGATGGATCCGGGGTGAACTAAGCAAACTGATTCGCTTTAGCCTGTTCCTGTCACGGTCGCTTCTGTCCGATGTATTCCGAACTCGAAATTTCTCAAGTTCTTCCGATCGGGTGGCCGTAACGTACGACTGCGTCTAGCGACGCGGAAGGCTTTACATTGGCTCCTCTCTATCTCGCTTCCTCTCCGATTCTCTCTCTGCGCGTCTTCGGCATCCTTCGGGGTCTTCAAATCTTTCATATCATTACGATCGGACTGTAATGTACCACCGTCCCTGGATGGAAGATATTGGCGCTTACAGAGCGACCATTTGGCCCCATCTACACCCAGCGAAGGGGGTTTAGAGCCGCCTTCGCACGCCCCCCTATATTGGTGTTGTTCAATATGTTTGTGCCGCTCAGAAACTCGCAGAGTAGACGGGAAAGACACACCGACTCAGACCTAACGAGAGATAGAGTGCGAGGGTCGATAGTTGCGATTCTATTAGCGCGCTCCCAACATTTCTCGCTTGTCCAAAAGTCCAAAAGTGACCTCAAGCGCAAGATGATGTGGCAGCTTCCGACACCGGAACTCCTCAGACGAGGAAGTGCAGCGCCCTCGCCGTCGCGAAGTATTGTGGCGCGATGAAGAAAAAGAATTACGATTACATATACCGCAGGGGGACCTGATCAATAGAGCGTCGGACGTCGAGACAGGATACGCATCCTGCGACAGTCCTCAGACCATGCCAGAGGTCAGGACGTCGCCGGGTATGAACGCGCAACAATGCCCGTCTAAGTGAACCAGTCATGAATCGTTCGTAGAGATACGAAGAGATGGAAGCAGCGTCGACCTCGGGTTCGCCGAACAGGAAACCAACGACAAGCCCATTTGGGTCGCGTAACCTCAATCGCGTCAACGGAACATTGGAGCTGGATGTTCATGAAAAAGCTGCCTAGAATTCTCTGCCTGGCTCGATGCAGAGAACTCCAGGTAGAATTTTAGCGCTGCACACGCAATTCTCATCGCTTGAGGCCCTGCCTGATCAGATCCTTTAGCAGGTTTCTGGGTGGGTACGAGGGTGGGTGAGTGGGTGGGTAGGTTGGCGAGTGAATGAGGAAGTCCAAATGGGACGGCTACAGTGAAATCTCTTCGCGTTTGGCAACTGCCTGAAATTCCGCCGCTGTCAGTGGCAGGCCTATTGAGACGAAGCGCGCGCTACGGATCAGTGGTTCGGTCTAGAACAACTTCAGATCACGATCGGAGCTTAAGGTGTCGCAGCAAGGGGATGCCGTCGGTACGACTTAGCGATACGGAAATGTAGAAAGGTTCACTGTTCACCGCACAGGTACGCCCTCTGCTGCGGTAGCCGCCCCCAGTGGGCCAGCCACCTTCGAAGATCAGCGGTAGTAGCTTTCTACCGGGGGTCATGTTTTTTTCGAAGCTCACGTCGGTCACTCGACCCGGGTCAGCGTACGAAGCGACCCAAACGCCATTCGGCTAGCAGATAATGGAGGAATTGCATGCTCAACCTGCCAGTGTTCCCGAGAACAGGTTTAGCAACACCCTTAGGCTAGTGAGCGAGCTATCCACCCATGAGCAGAGGAAATACGTCGACAATCCTGTCTCGTAACGCTCGGGCCGAGGGATGCTAGTGAGGGGTGTTGACATGAAGTAATTATAGCTTCTTCGGTTACCACCTCCCGGCTTTTTGGCGATGCGAGTGGCAGAGGTTGGACGCGCGTTCGAAAGGTTCCCTGGCCCAGGGGCCGATGGCCGAATGCTTTGTGAGGATGACCCAGGGTAAATGAGCGGCTCTACGCAGGCGTCGTTTTTCTGTACGGCGACAGTCAGCAAGAACAGCCACGAGGATAACCTAATCAGTTTCCGGCTCCCTGCACTCGGCACATGCTGGGCCTTAAAGAACGCCATTCACACTGGGTATTTAGATGGTGATGTAAAATCAGGCCTTGCTGGCATAAATTAAGATGACACCACTACTCGGGTCCCACACGGCACTCACAAAAATGTTGAGCCATATATATTAGGCCTGTAGAGGTCAAATGATGATTCGCTTAGTAGTAGATTAATGCCAATAATAATAATAATAGTACGTAATATTATTATTATTATTGTTATTATTGGTACACCCCGCACTAGTTGGATTAGCGGGTGCCAGAGCCTTCGAACAACAAAGTCGGTTTACAGGAAGTTGTTGGTAAGTAGCCAGACCAACGTGTCAAACCCAAGGCCAGCAGTTTCACGGAGAAGTTATAAAGCGGTTCGCGTGGCTACGGTTCTTTGCAGGTATAAAAGTTTTAATATCCAGTTCCGAAGCCACCTGAGAGTTAACATTGTTCTGCTGCAACCTGCCAATGCTAATAGCTGGAGCAACGCACACCCTTCCCCCGGTAATATGTCCACTATACTATAAAAGTGCTTTATTTTGCGTAGCCTCACAAACTACGCATTCGTACTAGCTTACGAAACCGATGCCAATAATTATGAGCCATAATTACACCATGGGACGGGACGTTATAACCTTCGTTGGAAAACTTCGTCGTCTCTCGAAACGAATTCACAACCGCGACGCTGTGAAACGCGATTGTATTCCTCCAGGAATGAAAAAATGATTTGTGCCATCGACCTGGGCACCGGTCGAAAGGTTAGACCTGCATCTGAGGGTGGTGACGCGTGGGCAAACACACAATAAACCCACGTTTATGAGTTCGACAAGAGCGGCTTTCATTATTCAAAGATGACAGATTTGCTCCTTCGGAATCGTGTGCAACACGTGCGAGATTGGCAACGTAGACGTTCGTTCAGTTCTCATCCTATATTAGTGCGGCTGGCCAAAAGGGTGGTCGAAAGCGTCATCCAAAAAAATTACGTTAAAAACTTACCGCAGCAGCGCTTCGGTACTCTGCTTGGGGCATCGGTATTCATCGCTAATGATCGGAAATCCTCAGACGAGACGTTTAACGCAACTGCCCTATGCGATGCTGGCTCGTTATTACCGGGTCGGAAAATAAATGAAGAAAATTCCCTAATTCTGCCCGTTCGCTCGCAATGGCGCCGTGGCGCTTATATTGATTTCGTGGCCGTCGCGCCTATTTTGGTACTCAATGATGTGCATGTGCTTAAATATTCATATTCCACCGATAGCCTTACCTGCATGAAGCACGTTTGGCGGCAGACTTCCGCGCTGGCGGACGATAACGTTTCGTGCCGCGACATGCTGGTGCATGCGATCTTGCGTGACGGCATGCCAGGGCGAGTTTCGGTTTAGAAACTTGATTTGCGCTTGGGAACTTCGCAGCGGGCCAGGCCGCTCGAATAAAAACGCGTGTTTTTAATAGACAACAGCGTGTTACACGTTTTCAGATGCTCTAGGACATTGTATTCGCTCGCTATAGCACATGTTGGGCGTCAGGCTTATGGCTGGTGCAGACGTTACATGGGCATGTATTTTTACGGAAGGTTTTTTTTCTCGTTTCACCCGTCCCTCTGCTGTCCCGGTCCGGGGTAACGGACAAATCCAGCGCTCCTCATTTCTATTTTGTCTATTCTTCATACATTTTTAATAAATTCACCAGCGGCAAAGTGACATGTTGTGGCGATAAACGCAGAGGATATCCCCTAAATCATTTGTTAACCCTTCGCGGATACGACACTCGCCAGCGAGTTCGAGCGTATCAGAGGTTCAGAAATTGGACCAATGTTTTATCCAATAGCCCGGATGACTATCGCCATTACCGACCCGACTTGCAAGACGAATCAGAGATCTAGTCGAAGAGAAGGCTTTATAAATGATAACTGTTTGAGTTCGCAAGGTCAGCAGCAGGGCAACCTTCACTCTCGTTCCGATGGAAAACGAAAGTTCTAAATGAGACTTCTACCTCGAGAAAGTTTCTCTTCGCAGAGATCGCACTTTCGTAGGCGATTCGTTCAGTCGCAGAAAACGGACGACATTTTCACCTCAGCAGCCGTCCGATTGAAACACGACAAGACACAGGACAATACCGACTGAAATTCACAGCCGAAATCCCGAAAAACCGATGCCTCCCGAGCAGCATTGCAGACCCGGCATATATACATATATATATATATATATATATTAGCATTACATATATATATATATATATATTAGCATTACATATACATTACAAACCAATGTGATGCTTCTACCCACCTGACCTAGTCAAGGGGTATTTGAGTTCCCGAAGCTGGAACTCGCCCGAGTATGAGCCGGTGTGTAACACGCGGTCCTGTGTATGGTCAACCTGACACATCACTTCGAATATCTGACACGACCTGTCTACGTAACGGAAATGCATACAGGTACAGGGGGCTGACGGGAAACTGATCCGGATTTTGTTTCTGTCGGGGGTTGCGAGCCAACTCGGTGGGAAGTAATGCACACGTGATGTAGAGTGAAGTGTACCGATATTTTATAGGTGGACGGGCAAGTATGCGAGTGCCGTATTCCGAGTCGTAGGGTTGCATTTTGCCGATTCAAAGAGAGCTCCTTACGAGCGCGCTGTACGTCAAAAGGCACGTATCTTTGCACTGCACTAAAGTTTCTAGACGTCTCCGACCACCTAGGGACCTGTCAAACCTGTCAAGCCCATATACAGCGCCGTAGTCTAGTCCACGGCACAAATAGCAAGACGTAGCATATACCAGTTAAACCGCGTACGTAGACGTAGCACGTCATTCTCAGCACGGTTAGGGGTTCTGTCTAAGTATCGCTTCAAAGAAGGATTAGAACATCTTGACTAGCAGTATTAAATGGCGCCTTTTTATAAACAGAGCAGAAAAATGGGTGCTGTTAGACGTACAGGGTGATAAAGGATCATGGACATATTTTCCGGAGAATGTTCCAGGGCCGTAGGCACCAGGCGGCCATTCGATACGTTCGTCAGTGATGGCATTCCATATATCCTGAATCAAAGTGAATGAAAGGAAAAACATCACGTGTTTCAATTTCGTGCGAACAAACTTTATAGATACAATACGCCAACAGCTCTTAGGCAGAGCGCATCGGCTGAGCATATTCATCTGCACGGGCCATGAGCCGTAAAATTTGTCAGTAATCTTTTACGTATGACGGCTTGACCGTGAAATACGTAGCTTACAAGAAAGTGCTTGTCCTTGTCGCAGTGGTCGATCTCCTCGTCGCAACGACACGTCGATCCCATCGTCAAGCGCTAGAACCGTATGTCAGTGTATTTCGTCGTCGTTCGTGAAGGTCCATCGCGACCAGTCCACCGGCGCCGGCCCCCTCTTCAGGAGCTCTGTAGAACAGCTGCCACAACACATTCGCGTGTCGCAAGGTTTAGCAAACAAAACAGAGAAAACCTTGCGTGTCATCCTAACGGTTGGGCCGAACGCCGAGACCGCCACCCCCATGTGGGTCCAGCCTGCTGGAAGCCAGACTCCTCCATGCCCACAGGGGGCTTCTGGCTGGATTAACGGTTGGCGATTCCCTCTTCACCGCCGGCTGAAAGCACCACAGCTTCTATTTCCCTTCGGACAGGCCGTAAAGGCCACAAATTGTGCCTTCTCTTACCCCCGACCCGCGCAAATATATTATGCAGTGTCACGGCCGCAGCCGGAAGTGAGCAACTCTATTAGAGGCTGTCCTACGCTAGACTGTGCCGTCTCGCTTCACAATACCGAGAACGGCCCAGACGTGTGTTATTACGCACGGCGCAATATTACCGGCTCAGCGGAAAATTTCTGTAGCAGCGTAAAGCCGTTTGCGTTAATTTCCTGTTTTGCCACCTCTAATGTGGGCGGCCTTTCTGACGACGCGATACGCACGCACGCACACACACGCGACCGCGTGCAGCATCAATTTTTTCTACGACACCGTTCTCGTTTCCTGTGTCTCTATCTCGCTCCATTCGAGCCACTTGGGCTCGACGGGAAACAAACACCGACCCGGGACACACCTCGCGCGAAGCGTCTTCAAACTGTTCAAGCGCCAATTCGGACGCTCGACAGCGGCAGAGATTACGGAGCTTCGACATATTTTTGTGCCTGTTACATTGTCCCATGGCCATGACGATTGGAGCATTCTTCTTCATTTTCGGGTTTTCAGCAGTGGGATGAAGTTTGGGCGGCTGGACTGGCAAGTAAAGGCGGCTTCACTGTTCAACGATGTTTACGGTCTGAAAATCCCTCCGAATTCTCGGATTACCTTTGCCGCTAGTAGCTTTTAGGTTACGTTACTTTCCATGCTTAAATTCCTCACAGGCTTAGGGCTCATCTTTAACATTCTCTTCTTAGTTTCGCCTCTCCATTTTGCTTCGGCTCGCCCTCCACTCGGATCTATTAGGATATAGCATTATTGTCCTATATTTATTGCTAACGTGCTATATATATATATATATATACTATAAATCGTCCTATAACTACTATATATATATA
>MNPL01008190.1:0-10257 GCA_002081605.1 Tropilaelaps mercedesae | reverse complement strand
CTATATATATATATATATATATATATATATATATATATATATCGGCTGCGCCATAGCGGTTACTGGTAATAATTTTTGGGATTAGCATTGTGCCCTGGCATTTTTCTACAAGGAAATTTCCTGCAGATGGGATTATAGGATACGAGCGGTATAGGGAATAGTGTAGCAACAGAAATAGAACACCCTCGGCGAGTATGCGTCATGTATATAACGCCTATATGTCGAAAATTGGTGTTCAGAACTAAAACGCACAATTACCAGTATCAAAAAGCCGTACAATAATTGTAACCTAATCGAAATCTCTCGCAGATTCGATATGGCTCCGCGTTTCAGAGTCAAACCCAGGTCGGTATCTCATAAATTCTCTCATAAAATCTCATAAATATGTTTTAATTATCTCAAGTATGTCATTTTTTGCGTCAATACTGAACTCGAAGCATCTCTTGAATGATAGTTCATATGTTTACGTTATTCCAAGAGAACATGGATGTAGTACCCGCGTGAATCCAAACGCCAATTCATGTAAAATTCCAGTTCTGAGAACAGATTTCATTGTTCATGAGCACGATGATAATTAACAAAGTTTTCATATTGGCAAATGTCTTAACGTTTCTGTATTAAGACGCGAGCACATAACATTGATAAGGAGAAATCACGAACGTAAAGTGTACGGAGCTACCTTTTTTGGCGTCAGATAGATGTGCCATTTAATCACGCAATGACAGTCTATCACAGAAACGAAGTTCTGATAAAGTAGGTGTGTGTGTGTATCGAACTCTTTAGATCAGTTGCACTAAAGCGCTTTTGCCGAAGGTATCTTCAGAGTATTGATTCGATAGCGTAGGCTACGGAGTTCTGTCGCAACGAAGGCACCACAACTCGTTCAAACATTGTCTATTTACCATGCTGTGATTGCCTATTCTGCTTAAATAATATACCTTCGAAGAATCTACACCAACAAGATTTCCTGCTTGCCTGCCTAGAAACGTTGAAACTGCCTTGCTACTAAAGCCCAACTCAAAATACTAAGCAAATAAAGCCGAACGTCTGGCCGAACGCGAATCGGTAAAGCATATATATATCATGATCCAAGTCCAAGGTATAAACGTGTCAAATTAGAATCGATAGCTGCAAACAAGACTCGATACCTCTCAGATAGTGTCCCAGCAGCGTCCTTGATAGGACACCCGAAAGATAACAGCAGAGAAATATTGCTTACTCACCGTTTGTCCGTATATACTAAAAATAGTTAAAGTGAAGCCTCGGCAAGAAATGTTACATGTAAACCGGAATACAGGCTATTACTAATTTATGACATTATTATATAATGATATCAGATAATAATAACTCGTTTGGCTATGGTGCGACTGCGAATTTCTAGAACGTATTTTAAGTATATTATTGACTTGAGAAATCCCTGTTACGCTGACAGGCGTACGTGAAAACACAAGTAAGAGTGTTGTATAACCGTATTGACTAATGTCGAATATACACCATCATGAACACGTCGCGTTGTACCTGTACGTGCATATTAGATTTCAACGTACGTCCAAAGATGAACCTATGGAGTATGAGATTAGTTCGAAAGTACACCATAGTATGTTTTACCGTGTCTTTGGCATACTGGCAGTCTGATAGACTGTACTCGCGACCCTATTCAAATACGGTTTCAGATACCCCGTTCTTCCACCTGCTTAGCGAGACTGCTGACGCGATTGTCGACATTGAGTAATTGGCGTACGTCTACTTCGTCTATTTCAGGACAATTGTGATATTATCACGAAGGTGACCTCAAAGAACTACCGCTTCATCCTGAGCCTCGACGAAGCCAGTGACCAGGACGAACGGGCTGACGGCAGCGAATATTCTCGTCACCACTCGCAGATAGATTTCCACGCTGGTTTCGGGCTTACCCGGCCGTTTCGCAGCGACGCTCCGAAGGACAAAGACACGACCGAGTGCAGTGGCAGCGCCGGCTCGGTGACGCCTCCGGTATCAGATTTCGACAAGGAGTCATCTGACCTCGATCCTGAAGCTGGATCTGTAGACACCGGCACTGTCCACCTAAGTGGAGTTCAGTGTGGACGCTCTACGGTGGCAACTGCGGAAGTCGATGCGAAAACAAGGCTGGCCGAGGGCCAGGAAAACGCCGATTGCATCGAAAAGCCGAGACAGGTTGAAGACAAGCGGGCTGGAGACGCAGCTGTGATTCCTCACACGCAGATCGGTAAGCGGGAATGGCTGATGATGATTATGTTATACGCGTAGATGCAAGGAGAAAAAAGCGACTTCGCAATGCAGTCGACGTCTGTCCCGTAAAAGCGATTCCATTCAGTCGCAACTGTTGAAATAATTACATCAGCAAACTATGCTGAACACACAAGGATACGTAGCATTAAACCAGCAAAACAGACTTGTAACACAAAATCAGGTCGTTATGATAGGTTATCGAATATTCTTGCTAACGAGCCATACGCCTTGATTGGCTTTTCTTGATTCGCTGTATTCCTCCTGTGCGTCATTCTCACAGGCATTTCCCGAGCGTACCAGGGTCGAGGAGGGTATCGAAACAACAGGTGCAGAAAACTCATATTAAACCTTTTTACCGAAATTTGACGATAGACGCACTTATAAAGATATTAGGGGAAACCATAGAGCTGAGGCGACCAAATGAGCTTAAGATGTTCCTTTATGATTTGGATAATAGGCCGTAAGTCGCCATACGACGTCATCAAGCCGCTCCCGTCAAATGTTTAAGTCGGCTTGCACGCGTACCTAAGCAGTGTTATCTCCGAATAGCGTCAAAGGGCCAAAACTCAAGGTTCAGATCTCCCACAACAACTCGCTTGACATGAATGTTCATTCTGTGAGCGCATTCAAGTAATCAAATAATTGTCAGACTGATACCCAACCTTTCCGATTTGTACTGTGTTAGTCTACCTGGATAGGCATTGGATCCTACAGAGCGTTAACCCACAAGAAACCGCTTCAAACAAACGCGACGTCAACCGTTAGTCGACAGCTCTCCCTTTTCTACCTTGGCCGCTCGTCTTGACTTTGAGTGATTTTTACTGTGCGCTGACTATCAAGACAAAAATCATCTGTAACTGGGTGTGCTAATTGTGGAGCGAATCATGTCCAATAAGCAAGACCTGCTGGCAGTCATAACGCCAAGCTCTTTATTAGAGCAATAATTCTATTGGCTTATACAACAGCGACCATTCATATGTCCAAACATTGTCAGATCAATCGATTGTGGGACGCTTGCTGTTGAAATTCGATCTCAGCGGGGGGGCAACGTAGTTGCTGAATAACAGCATAGTAATGCCAAACTCTTATGAATGAATTATCTGTGAGGAGATAATGACCGTTAGCATAGAATGTACGATAATAGCATTAGTGGTAGTAATAATAGTAATAATGATAATAAAAACAATAATAACAAGTTATTATTGTTTTTACGTGAACTTTATTTATTAGAAGACCACCATACATGTGTCCTTTCGCCAACACGTTTACGATATGTGACAGGCGTAGATGATACACAATGAATCGTAAGCGAAAAAAGCTCAAATCAATTTGCCAATGATCTGCAGAGGCTTTCCACTGCCGTGATATTACAATATCTAAGTATAACACATTTTTCTAAGAAGTCTACATTCGAGAATTTAGACACAGAGTTAAGAGTTGACATGGCCTTTTAGCTGTTAAGTAACCATATGAATGCATCAACTCTACGCCTCTTTGTAAAATGTTTGTGTTTCAGTTAGTGAAACTGACCTTAGCAAGTTTACATATCTAGACATCTATTGACTCAACTTCCTCTAAAAGGTTCTACAGGCTCTTTAGACTAAGCGGGTGGCTGCCGATATAGTAAACCTCGAATGCAAACAGCAGGCTAGGCTTTACATAAGCAATGGCGTAATCAGTACGCTTGGAATTTATGGAAAGTCACTTTAAACGTGACATTTAAAGTATCTTGGAAGACTGCAGGAATTATGGCTCGATATATACGGTGAAACGTGCGCTTGTTCTAGCGCGCGGACTTCAGCGATGGCCGCGATTCGTCCATTCACACATTGCCGAGATCATAAATTCTCTCAAATTTCTAACCGCATCCAGTGCTGAAAGCCCGGTACGCCGAGGAACAAGTCAGAGAAAGAATGAAACCTAATGGTCGTCTTGGAATTTCTACTATTTGTCAACGTATATTAGGATACTGATGAAATTCCAATCTGCGGTCGGCACTGAGTCGGAGATCCAAATGGTAGTTTTATGAATCCAAAAAATGTTACCCACATACGTGGTCGGTGTCACAGTCACACATCACATTGGATTGGTATATTTGTCAACTTGGAGTCAACATCGCTCTATCCCACATGTCTTATGTTAGTTGAATGGAGCTTTGGTGGAAGCAACTGATCCACTGAAATGAAAAGTCGTCGTTATTCGATATGAACAATAGTTGTGCTGATGATTACAAATGTTCCTTCTATCCTGTTCACGGTCGCGCTATTGGGCCATTAGTCAACGACCTAAAAGGGAACAGCGTGTATACTGCCCATATGGCAAAATAAGGGCCAGTGCCCTCTTGCTGACAACTGTCACGAAACTGGGCGGGACCTGAATAATGCGAGCTCTGTGTCTGCCCAAATCTGAATGTCAGAGGAGTATGGGTGCCACGATTTGCCCGTCCTCTGGTCGACACTTTCATATCGAGTATGCTGTTTGAGCTTAGCTCCAATTGTATTAGAAAAGCCACCGTTGGGGCTGTAGATCACACAGGATAGCATTTTAACCCTGCTTTGATGATGGAAAAACCTAAATTAATCCAAGAGTACCGGCTGATCAATATTTTTGATGTGTATTGATGCCTCTTGTGAGTACAACGAACATAGCAGACGCAGATAAACAGTGACAGGATAAGAATAAAAGCATTCTCAAATGCCGATCTCTATCTGTATCAATTTTCTTTATTCTTGTAAGCTGATACGGCATTTATTGACTTGTATTCTTCGTATACAATTGCGGTTTATTATAGAATGCCGGATACCAGCTGGTGAGACCCTTTCGATAGCGGTGCCAACGGAACAAGCGGAGACTAAAGATTCCAATGACCCTGAAGCCCTAGAGGTCGCTACGACGAAGAGCCGCGAGATGCTTGAGCAATTTGCGCAGCGCACAATTGAGGGTGTGCTGCGTGACGCTCTCGAGCAGGTTCGCAGAGACGAAGACAAAATCAGTGAGTACAAGAAAATATGTAAACCCTCTTGTAATAGCTTGGCATTACACTTCCTATACAATGAATATTAACAATGAAGGCTTGCGAGTCTGCGTGTTTGTCGTATTATTTTTTCTCTTATTAGTAGAAGGCACCCGCGAAACTTCCGTGTTAATAGCTATAATGCAGCAAACCTGCACGAAAACCTACACATAATATGTCATAATATGAATAAATACTTAGAACAATATTTAGATGTAATTTAAGGCCGTTTAGGATACGTTAGGCTATTCTGCAATCATCGGGAAACACCGACTGTGCAGACATCAATACGTGAAAGCATGGCTACATAAGAATTAGGCGTGATCTGTAACCCACAACTAGTTAATTATTGCGCGTTATCGTTTCATATGGTACTCAAGGAATTACGACCACACCATTTGTCTATCACTTTGACGACTTTATCCCCCTGTAGGCTTTTTTCTATAAAACGTTAAGATAACAACAAACGGTGAAATCAGCACGTTAAGGCGTACAGTAATTTCACGTAAATATGAAATTTCAAATTGTTATTATCAGTCTCGTTCACAATTTTGTATTTTTGCCTTGTATCCTATGCGAGATTCTGCAGGTCCGTTATCGACGTCAAAGAGACAGAATTATTTGAATATTACTAAGCGAGAATAATTACACGAGTATACCGGTCTTGACCTTCATAAAAAAATACTCTTGCTATTGCAAAGAACAGGAATCATTAAACACTAACCAAAAGCTTTATTGTTATTGAAGCTAGACTGCACGACAGAACTTACGTTTTCGTTGGTACTAAGTTATGTCCAACTCAACAACAACCTTTTAACTAATGAAAGGAGACGTTAAATGACCAAATAAAGTAGGTCTTTCCCACTCGATCAAGTAGTAGCTTCCTAAAGGCCATTCAGCAGCGTCTGCTTAGTATGGTCTGCAAGCAAACGTCATTGTTACTTGTCTATTTCCTGCTCCATATTGGATGCCAGCGCAGACAGAGGCAACGACTATGAATTTCGTATTACGAAATACTCGATTCGAGAACAAACGCGGTTTAAGATCTGGCGAAGTTCTCACGGCCTTGCTAACGACGAATAGAACTTAGTCGCTGGTGATTCAAAGCGAACTTGAAGTATATTGTCTGAACGAATTCTTACGATCGTAAACATTAAGTGAGTTTGAAGACGAAAATTATCTTCACCAGCATATCTAGTGTACTACCGGAGTTATTTCTAATGTTTCTATCGATGTGATTTTCGTATAGTTTCTTGTCTGCAGTTAGACTGAATGGTACAGTCTCTACTAGTGCATAAGTGTTGTTCGATGAAATAAAATTTAACTGAAATTTCGCCCGACACCGAATTAACCGACCCAATATAAAGTGGGTACACCTCAAGAGCTACTGATCGTAATCGTTGAATGTAGCACCTGCGCCGAACTCGTCCAATAGGCAACAAAGTGCTGGTTGGAACTACAATAAGTAAAGGGTGACACATTCATGTATTACTTAATACGGTTGTCTCTGTCGTTTCCCATACTTCCTGCTAAATATACCCAGTTCAGCCTTACAATGAACTATAAACGTTCTGCTATTTATGACGCCCTCAGAAAATTGGTTTCCATTATCATTTATAAGCCATGTGAACCCATTGCTTTTCTAAAATCGATAAAGCTTGAAGCACGCGTGTAGCTTGGCAGGGTAACTAGAACCATTTGAGCTCGGACAATATAACACGTATATATATATAGCCTGCTGTTTTCAACGTCGACTTTCAGAGGCGCGACTAAATGAGCCAGGATGTTCCGGTGTGACTCCAACGGAGCTCTACGCCGAGGAAGTTGCACGCCAGATCATGGGTGGGGTCATGGCCGATTCTGCCCGTCGTAGACCTCCACCGATTGTTATCGAGGATTCGATTAATGCAAATCCTGTACACTCTCTTCCCAATGCCGCTCAAGAAAATTATATTAGGAAGCGAGCTGAATGTATGGCCTCCGTAAGTATTTCCAAACTAAACTCATTTACTTATAAACATGATTGAAAAACCTTGCACGATGCATTTCTAAAATCATCTGTGCATGAATTTCTTCAATTTTTGTTAAAAAAAACATGAAATAATTCGCTTTTTTTGACGTATTGTTGGTACCCGTTTCAATTATTTTGGTATATATGTTTATTAGTTAAGTGTCTATAAAATAACGTGTTTAAAGTGTTTCGTTCGGGCTGATTATAGAATAACATCCACAGGAGTGGTAGTGCGTGAAAAACGTTAGTAAACAAGCTCTTGTTGAGCTTATACGCAAAGAAATAAGAGCACGTTTTCTTAAACGATTTAAATTGTTTGTTGGCTTACACGCAAATGACAACTGGTTTTAAATACTTTCTAAGGCTCACTCTAATGTCAATAGAAGGTTAAATAAACAAAATGATCATATGTAAGCTAGAGAACATCCTATATTGGCTAACTAATTCGTTACGCACGGTGGATGTAACGACTGTTCGTCGACCCTGCGTGAATTTCCGTAGTTACACGCAACAGGTTTGTTTATCTACACCTGCATTGATATTAAAATACGTCATTGCATGGAAAATAAGATGTTCAAACTAATCGTTTAGCATATGGAAACTAACAAAAGTGTTTAAATACTTTCTATATAATTCTAAAGATTGGCATAGACATACATACAATGCTTTTGGATCATCCTTTACAAAACTAGATATCTGAGTTAAAATTTCCTTTAGAGACCAATGGCCGTTTTTTTACTAATTACGTCTAAGCGATCTAAATAAATGTTGCACTGAGTAGCTGATTAATTCTCTGGCCCTGAGTGTGTAATACGCTTGGAAAGGTCAGCATGTAACGTGTACATATTACCGAAACTTTAAATTCAGCATTATCATTATTACTAATTCTGTCCGTTTCAACATCAATGCCATTTGTACGTACGACCTACGGCTAAGCGAGCATGATCACTCGTCAACTGATTTGACAACTAAGACTAATACGATTAAAGTAACTTCATTTGACAAACGAATAACCTTTAGTTGCCCAATCCTAGTCGAGTTACGTAATATGCTACTGTTGTGAGATAGTTAATAAAATGTCTGGTTGACAATGCCTGCTCGATTCGAATTATGAAGGAGATCATTTGGAGCGCCTTACATTCGTCGAAAACGAGCCAGGATGGCCAGGTCATTGACAAGGACAGGGAAGCTGTGAGTGCTGGAGGAAACCGACTAGCCGGGATGCGCAACGCCCTCAAGCAGGGGGTTAAGGAAGGCAGTGATTTTTTAGGTGAATAATTCACGATTTGTGCCATATATACTACTATGGGTGGTGATCGCGTAACTTTAACTTTTTCCCCTTTGTATGGAAGCGAAACACACACACAATAAAAGCCTTGTCAAACATCAGCAAAGATGCCGGTTGTGACCTCGAGTTATATCGAAACTAGTTGTTGAACAGTATCTTTCTCAAATACGAGTGATTACAGATGGGCAGCATTTTAGTATGTAGGCAGTGTGATTTCCTAGCAGTTCTTTATGACGATAAAAAGCAGATATGTTTTATATTTTTGTGAATATGACATTACTTTTCTAAGGGTCACCTCAGAGGTTTCTACCTACATTAACATAATACAATATGCCATTATACCAGTAATTGTGCTTATGAATTAATGTATAGGGCACCGTTTAAGGCACAAATACTTATTGGCCGGTCATCGATTACTTTAAAATAATTGAAAAAAGGAGAATATATATACATACATCCCAATGTTATAAGTCACCATCAGCGTCGTTGCAATAATAATATAATAATAACATTATTACCAAGATTATTATAGCAACTGCAAAAAGATAAAATTATAATTTTCTATTCCCATTAGACGTTGTTGTCGTAGATACTGTAGTCAACTACACTGTAGTGCCACCTTTTTCACTCTTTATTTCAGGAGAAGGTGCCACGTCTCCAGGCCGTGGGGAGGCGTCACAGATGGCACCATTCAAAACAGCCACGGAAACGTCGGAAGTACCGTCGACCCCAAGCCCACTTCCGCCGACACAGCAATCATCGTCACTACCACAAGTCCCAACGCCACAAACAACCAACCATCAGAATCTGAACAACAACAATCCTCTGCTGGTTCGGCAGCTGAACAGCAACAAGGTCCAGCCAGAGGTAAACCCCCCTCTGGAATACCGACCATCGGAAGACCGCCTTGCTGTAGCCCAGCCGCATCCTCCTCGCCCGGATCCCCCATGCGAGTCCTCTGGCGGATTCGATCACTCTCCGTTGGACTCTCGTCTCGATTCGGTTTCGGCGCTCAATCATCACAATCACAGCAGCAGCAGCAGTCCGACCAACAAACGGCAGAACAGCCATTGCAGCAGCAATAATAACAACAACACCGCTAAGGTAGCCACCTCTCACCTCAGCACGAACGGCGCCGACCTACGTAGCGAAAATACGCCTCGCGACGTCGACGATGTCGTCCTGCAACTTGACAACGGCACGGCCGCGCTCCAAGGAGGGACGTTGGCGTCTGACGCCCACACCAAACAGCCACCATCCGAGGCGACGGTCGACCGGAAGTACGTACATCGACCAGCTGTGTTGAGTATCGCGGACGATGCGGAGCGACTCGCCCCGAAAGACGCGATCTGCTCAGCCAGCAGCGAGCAGCATAAGAACGGCCCTAGACGCTGCAGTTATCGCTGCACACAACAGTAGACTGGGGCTATGCGCGACAGATATAGTCTTCGTACGCTAGACGGAACGAGGCTAACTAGCGCTACGAAAACAACAACAACCGAAACAGCAACAATAACAGAGAAAGTCGCATTCTTAGAATTGTATTTGATTGCTATTGTTTCTAGAAGTTAGACGCCCCGTGCTTTGGACACAGGTCGTTCTTGAACTATATATTCGCTGTGTCAACAATACGAAAGTGTCTATTTTGATTAGAATCGATTATATATATATATATATATATATATATATATATAT
>MNPL01008188.1:0-18151 GCA_002081605.1 Tropilaelaps mercedesae | reverse complement strand
ATATATATATATATATATATATATAACATATAATTTTTTAATTATATACTCATCTGTCTAGGGCATAGCCGCATTATAGGTTTCTAACGTGCTCGAAGTGATCACTGACGTTCCCTCCATACGGTGAGAACAATGGCGTTTGTTGAATACGTACTGTCACAATAAAAGGATCCCGTTTTTGACATACTGAGTTCTTTGGTCCCCCCGAAATTTAGCCGGCGTCTCTCAAACAAGGCACGGACGTACCGTCGATATCTTTAAGCGGCTCCGGCGCGCAGGTGTTGGTGCAAGGCTCCATGCGTCTCAGGGCGCTCGTGCCACCTCGTGCAACGTGCGGCGAAGCAGTAGCGGCAATCCGCCAGGACGCCCGACGCAGCCTAGAAGCGAGGTTTGTAAGCGTCATTGCGAAATTACCGTTTAGGACCTCATCAGCCTGGGCTAATGCCAACGTTTGCCCATTGCTTGACCGATTTTTCGCTCTCTACACTCGACAATCTGTTGAATGATTGCAATTAACTCATAGTAGGCACAAAAAATGACACATCTCACCGAGTAACAAATGCCAACAAGGGAATCAACAGTTCATTAGAGTTGTTCAGCACGATTACGTGACCGTTCCACATCGATGTCGTCTAAACGATCTCTGATCCGTTGTTCTCTTCCTGCGTTTTCTCATCTCCGCTATTACGTCGCGGGCCGTGCACCGTCGTTCGGGCGGGTGACTGACGTCGACGTGAACCGGTGTCCTGGTGCTTGCAGGTGCGGGATGCATTGCGAGGATCTTGAGTTGATCGAGGACGAGCAGCACGATCCTTCGCTTCGACATGAATTGCCGAAACGCGTCTTTCTGAGGCGTGACAGAGCGCCGAGTTCTGTGCCGTTCTGCGATTACGTCTACCATGGCGAAGACCCGGCGGACTGTCTCTTGGCGTTTCATGAGATTCTTGGTAATGTTAAGTTCTTATGGGCCAGCTAGTAGCCGTGTCGCCGCGCATGTCCCATGGACCATTAGGGGAGAACGGCAGTTGATATGGTAATGGCTTCCTGATAGTCATCGTTGAGATGAATGACGCAGCCATTCCGGACAAAACTGGTTTTCCATTAGATTTCAGCGGCTTGTAGCCGAGCCCCAGCAATCAGATGTACACCGTTTAACCCGGCTTTCTCGACCATACGATTTATTTGCTAACGGCCGTTATTCGTCCGCTTGGGTGCCATGTTCTGGTGACGTGATTTGCAGGACTCGACGTCCAGGTTGGCGACACGGATCAGGATGAAGAGGCCAGCCCCGCTGGAGAAGCGCGCGAAGCCGAGGAGGCCGCCCAGGTCGAAGAGATGATCCAAGAAAGTGCTAAACAACTGGGCAAGGACCCGGCCAGCATCGCTATCGGTAAGTAGAAGCTATCTGCGTTGTTGCGAATCTCGATACATCAATGCATTTTTGAAGTAGTTATTTTTATAATTCCTTACACTGAAGTATAAGGAATTATGGGGAATCTTTTCCGTTCATACCATCTTAATCAGTGTTTTTTCTGTTTTTCTGTCGTTTCTGCATCATTTCAGCTATCATGTTTAGCGTCTGTGTCGCACTCCTTGCAGTGTTTGCCGGCTACTTTCTACTTCGTAAATGAGACAATAGTCCGAGTAACATCACGTCGTAAGTTCTATTCATGACAATTTTTTGCCCTGAGGCATTGTAAATTATTCTGATCTAAACGATATTATAATGGTATTAACGCTAAGTAAGAAATAAATGTGATGTGTTATAATGTATTTCTGTCTAGATAATCTCGTTTATTCTTATGGTATGGCTCTGCACACGTGTTTTAAAATAGACATGAACATGTAGCGACTAGATTGAGCGGCAATTTTATTAAACTTTACTCGTCTGACCTAAAGTTGGCCAATCTTTGAACGGTCATAACTTCTGAATTAGTTGACCTCAACAGACGAAATCTGTGTGTGTACTACGGTTTCTCGAAAAGCGCTTGGGATTGCCCTGATTTTGTAGATTGTCTTGGCTAAGAGTGGCAACAATAGGTTTTAAGGCAAGCACATCATACAATGCCAAAAATCAAAAACATAGCAAGTTTTGGTTTCTTGCTAAAACTGTTTTAGTCCACTGACAATGCTAAGGGAATATATAAAAAATTTCGTGATAGCATTGGGCATTCTGAGCCAATAGCAACACTTTTTAGAAAAACCTGGTGCCGCTGGTGCCAGCGTTTCCGTAAACATGGCGATGCCGAGGACCACCCAGAAGAGTATGGCATCTAAAAGACTGCCAAACAAATTCGACTGATCAGAGAGCTTCGAGCTTGATCTGAGGTTTAAGGTCTGAGGAGCTAGCCCATCGATCTAGTCTTTCTTATCATACCTAAAATGAGTGTAAACGAACTCCGAATAAGCAACGTAGTACATGATCGATACTTCATTAATTCTAGACCAGATAGAGACTCACGAGTGCATTCTGAACAGAATCTGCCTGAACGCGAACCATTGAAGACGCAGGTTTACTTCTACCGACCAACGAGAGGGAGCACGTTAATGTATGTGCTTAGTCAAGAAGAAAGGCTGCCTTCAGCGGAAATTCCGAATAGATTTCCGAATCGGATCCGGCCGAATAGATCTCTAATGACTATGTTTGATATATATATTGAATTGCTTTGCTCGGACGAAAAACACCCAGTTGATACCTTTAACATTCGTAGCTCGTTCGGCATGTCCTTTTGTCTTTTCACTCTTTATTGGTTTGGGTCTGCAAAAGCGATTTTGTCGTAGCGAAATTTCGATGCAATGTGTGATTTTTGACTGGTCGTTGACTTCGCGTTCGTCTGTTGCCCGGGCGCTTGGCGTATCAGCGGTGCGGTTCAGCCTAAAGGCGCACGTGATTGCGTTCCCGTAAATATTTGCGATCATCTCGGATAAAACGTATTGTAGAAATTCCTTCGACATGGGAGTTACTAGGTGGGAATTTATGTAGATTGCGACTGAAATTTTCGTTGTGGTGATCGGCCGCAGCATCACTATTACGGATTAAGGCAAGCAGTACACTTAGAGGCTTTTCAGAAGTGCTGACAAATAGAATCACATTTTGAACAGGAATGCTGAGGTTGAGGTCGAGCATGCTTCAATTGCCGTCCATTGTTATACAGAAACGAAATCAGTGCAGTAACTAGTAGAAATTTCGCACAATCTGTTCTCAATAACGGAAGGCGTTTTTTCTGTAAGGTTAGGCTACAGGACCTTGTGTTAACGTCCAGGCCGCGCACCTTGATTCGCACCAGAGTGTCAGCTGTAACAAATTTCGCGATTCTTCTCATTGACAAGCACGACAGCCACAAACAAAGCACCCATGCGAAGACACGCATTGGCTTTCCTTCCGAATCACTGCTGCCACCATAGAAAACGTTTCTACCCAAAACGATAATTAAGTCGGCCTGTAAAGGTTAGACAGCAGCCGGACGACCCTCAGATATCCCCATGACCATCACTGACGCACAACCTCAGACCTCCATAATCCACTTATCCGACCACCTAGATCAACGAACTGTCTTCTCTCTACGGGTAAATGGCCGAACGCACAAGTTAATCACGAACGTTATTAGACACCACCTGCCGCGCCCGCAGGGGGCAATTGGGGCGGCTATTTCCTTCGCCGATGTTGTCAATTCTGGTCCCGATGCAGCTGCTGAGGGTCCGCCCGTTCTCGCAGTACTTCACGCGCAGTCTGGTCGTCGTCGTCGTCTATCATGGGCATGCTCAGCAGCATCGGCGAGATGGAGTTCATGAGCAGAAACACTCGTAGAGTAAACAACCGCAGCCGGAGCACGAGTGAGATGATGCGGAGGAACTTGACCGTCTTGACTGGGCCAAGAAAATCCAACAGAGAGACGCGCACCTGATCGGTCAACCAGAGCAGCTGGGGTACCGGGGAAAGCGCCTCCTGTTCGTATTGCTTGAGGAAGTCAACAAACGTCAAATATAGGCGGGACATCGGGTGCATGATGGGAGACGCCAAGGGGGCGACTGCCATCGTGGGCTCTGCCGGAGGCTGGTGGTGGTCGGGCATCTTTTTAAGGACATCGTACATAATAGATGTCGTGGCATGAAGGATGAGTTGAAGTACAAGGGACTTCACGGTGGCGGCCAGCAGACGGGGTGAAACGTAGGTAATGTGCAGTTCACTGAGACCAGGCGGGATTTCGTTCGCTGACGCCATCTTAGTATTTGTTGCCCCCAGCCGGAGAGTTGTTGGTTCTTTCTGCTCCGAGCTTTGTCGCCGACCAGGTGAACACAACGGAGGTAACGAGGGATCAACTGGTTTCCCGAACTCCTGTACGGGAGATAGGTAAAGGCTGGGCGAACGACTGATTTTGTAGCACCTCAAAGCTGATGCCGGAACGCTCAACAAACGTAAACTTTATAGCGAGCGTTTTTAGGAACAGTTTCAAAACCCTGTAGTTTGATGTGCAATTTCGTCGTGTCCTTTAAAATCTAGCATAGTCACGGGCACGAATTAAGGTTGCTCCGTCAACGAAAATTGTCGATCAATCTAGCGAGAAAAGTTTCTCAAATTTTGTTGAGAGGACGAAGACCCGGGCGGTGTCCAGCGTCGTGAAACCGGTAAGGCTACAATGCGAATATAGGCGTTCATACAGATAATGGCCTCGTAGCCCGGACAGCAACGTCACCAACTCTCGAGATGTCCAAACGCGCTCACTCTCACCGGCATTAACGCAGTTTGACGACGGGACACGGTCCAGGCGCGTACCGCGACAGACTCAACTCAATTTTAAAGTCACAGTATGGCGGAATCAGCTGCGCTGCCATGATGATTGCCTCACTGAAGCGTATTCGTTTTCCAGATGAATTTAGTTATCGAGCTCGCGGTCTCGGGTGCATTCTTTTGCGGCGCCTTGCGACCAAAGGAGACATGTACGTGCGCGGGTTCGATCTCCGCCGTTACACATTTACATTACTGGGGCTCGTTTTACGAAGTAATGCAAAAAGCGCAATCGTGGACGTTAAATGTTGGCTGATGGTCAGTCCTAAAGAAAAATAGAAGAATCTAGTTGGGGATATTTTTCCCCGATTACTGGATAGATATGCCCTCATTGTCGCCTGGTGGTTTCAGTGGGGGAAAGCAACAACGGCAGGTGCAGTAAGGCTATGGAAGACAACAACTTAGACCCCTGTTTGACCTGCATCGAATGACCAACGTTTCCTTTTTCTAAAGCTGACCATCAGCCAACATTTAACGTCCACGGTAGCAGTTTTTGCGTTACTTCTTCGTAAGACGGACCACCCCATGTAAATGTGCACCGGCGGCGGGGATCGAACCCGTCCACCTCCTCGTACGTGTGTCTGCTCCAGTCGCAAGGCGAATGCACCTCAGAGCACCACCGAGCTCGACGACCGATGTTGCCTAACGAGTTCGAACTGTTCCAATTCCATTGTGAGGGCATCGCCGGCCTGGGTGCTGCCGTTCACGAGCCTACGTTCTTATGGTCACCGGCCATATAGAGCTGTGGCTGGAATGAGGATGTAAAGGCGAATATTAAACGAAACAAATAGAATATATTCAATCGAAGTAGCTCAACTCTCTTGGCAAAGGCAAATCGAGCGCTCGTGTCCAAGTACAGAGACTGCATTTAGCTAGAAAACTCGGAGTCGATTGCATAAGTAGAGTTCAGCGGCGATCTAAAACGATGAAATCGGTATATCAAGTGAACAACTTTTGACTTCGATGGTGTAATTTAGTGGCTAGCAAGTGAGGTCAGGTGCATTAACACAACGTAAAGTGAGACCTCGCTAGAGTCTGTCACGGATATGTTTCTTACACCGTTATACAAAATATATACATTATATATTTAATTTCTTCATTTTTACGGACAAAGATAGCACTCGTGTATTCCATCGAAGATCCATAGCCAAATAATTTATTTAAATAATGAAAATAAATTATTATATGTATCTGCGGTCACCCGACCAGGCGACTACTTCGAGGCGAGGTATTCGATGAGTGCTCCGTACAGCGTCCTGTATTTAGGCTCGCCGATGTTCAGCTCGGGCAGGGCCTTGCATTCCTTCGATCCGAGCGAATACGCGCCGCAGTAGCCATCGAGGTATTTGCCGCTAACGCTGCCAATAGTGTTACGGAAGTATTGTTTAACGGACGGCTGATCGGGGCATTTCTCGGCAACGGCGTCTCCGAGACACGTGGCCAGACAATCGAACACGCAGCACGTATACGATTTACGGGCGGCGCCCGTCGAAGCCGCAGCCTCCACGTATGCGGTGGCGCGGCGCATACATTTGTTTATCTCCTCGCCGGCCTTGTTCGCGCACGGGATGTACTCGAAGTAGGCGTCATAGCGTTCCGTACCCTCCTGACAGCGAAGGGCGCTTTCTTTGGCAGTGCCGGCGATCAGGAATCGGTAGGCCTGCAAGGCGTCGCCCTTCAGACAGCCCAAGTCCGCGTAACCGATTAGGCACTGTATGGCCTCGCGGTCCTGTTTACACTGCTCGATGAGCGCCTGCGGCGTGGAGGCCGCCATGGTGTTGTTGACGAACGGAAGTCTCTTCTGGAGACAGCGGTCAACTGCTTGGATGTCGCATTGTGGCGCGGCAAGGGCCATAGAAGCTAAGCAATAGAAAGGAGAGACAGAAGGTATACATGTGAGTAAAAAGCCACGTGCATATTGATAATAATGTCATAAAATTATGTCGAATAGAAATATTGACAAGTGGTCGTGTAGAAGCTTCGATCAATTCTAGTAGAGGTTTGAGCAGATTTGTGCGGTACAAAGGTGAAAAACAGATGTAGACGTGGCCAGGTTTGAACTGCGCTGGTTAATAGTGGCTCATACATGCTCGTTCTGCTTTAAAAATGTCCGATTTGATTTCAAAGGTATCTTCTTTCAAGTGAGGAGCGTATACATAAATGTATGTATATATATATATATATATATATATATATATGTTTGTCGACGGAGTGTCATCCATTTGATCGCTCTCGACACGTAGTTATTGGTTTCCGGTCTCATATGCAGAATTTCTCGTTGAGTTCGCACTGTCAGCGAATCGCTACCGTTGTCAATCAGGCAACGAACGATTTGTTAGAGTTTGGCGAGTCATTTCTGGAATGGGTGGGTGACCAACTGACATCTCACTTTCTCACTAGCTACTTACCGAGTGTTACAAGAACGAAGAACTTCATCGTTGTCGGTCGGGGCGTTAATGCGCTGAAGGAGCGGAGTGCAGCTGGATGAAAACGTAGCTGTTGTAGTTTATACCCGCACACCGTTCCGTTATATAGTGGCCGGCCCATGGACCCGAGTCCGTCGCCAGGGGAGAGAGCGAAACGCTGCGGCTCTCTTCGAAATTGCTTATCGAAGTTTGATTTCGTGCATCCTTTCAACGCCCCAAAGGGGGCACGGAAAACGATTAAGACCGTAACTACCACGTTAGCCATGGGCGGTCGGCGAAAACCGCTCCACGGCCAACTGGTAGATAACACACACTTGAATAATCAACGATTACTCGGTATACGAGCGGCCCTTCCCGGCAATGATGTGAAAGCTACAGGGTGCTCGCGATGTGTGCGTGCAGGGAAGGCGAGGGGTGGAACAACGATGTTCTGGATGGCTTCGGATAGGCTGCCCGATACAGGATGTAGACGCGATCAGTTCTCATGGCAAAATAGAAATTGTTGAAACTAGTAGATTCCAGATTATATTAACATTCGATATATATATATAAAAGATTCTTAATTAAAATTGGTAGATAAAATAGCCTAATACAGCTCAAAAGGTTGTGTCGAACGAAAAGAGCATTAAAGCATTTTTTCCTTTAACGATACAAGTTATATCAAACTAACAAATTTTCTGAGTTTTCTTTTAAAGAAAGCCAAAGTTGAAAATATTCCTGAATCTGGAGAGGTTATCAAAAATCTACCGCCTTCGTTTAGATGCGCTGTCAGAACCCACGACGACTATATACGAAGCCATTTGTTCTATCGTATATATATATATATATATATATAGTACTTGTCACACTTTTCTAAATAACTAGTCTGTTTTGGAATACTAGCGGTTTTCTTTATTATTTTTTTATCTAGTTTCATTAAACGAGATTTCGACCTAGTGTTTTCGACCCAGAGCTCCCGCTTCTTGTAGCATACTCTAATTTTTTTTAAAAATTAAGTGAATTTGTTATGACAACCTTCAGTGAAATTCATACATAATAATGCAGCGGTATAAAGATTTCGTTTACGGATAGATTTTACAACCTATAACTAAATAGGTACTTCATCATCATGTATGGATGTTATTGCACACATATTTGTTATTGCTTATTTTTTAGAGAATTATTTTTCGAACAAAACATGGTAATCTTATTTTTTCATGAAATCCAAATAGGCTTTTGTCAATTTTGTTTAATGTGGGTTATTGAATTAGATTAAAAATGAATATACGACGAATCTGATGTAAGTCATAGTTTACCATCGAATTACTATTACAGCAGATTTTCATATGGTACTGTTCCGGTTAGCTATGTAGAAAAGTGTTCTTTTCAAAAGGTCCCGAACAATATTCCAGTATTATTGTGATCTAACTAAGCACAAGAAATAATATCGCCTATTTAGCTAAAACGTTGAAAGCATACGCATATACCACTCATATCAGGTTAATTAAAAACTATTGCTTGGACTTTGATTTCCAAAAAATAGAAACTGTGAATAATTTGAGAACTCAGCTTTTGAGAAAAAGATTTGGCGATCGGAATTTCTAGATAAAATAACCTGTATAAACATGTATCTCGCAAAGTTTTGCGAGAATAATATTAGAGAATTTTTTAAATCACGAGTACTTCGAGGCGAGGTTTCAGATCCCTCTTCATACGAGAAAGTTAGTATTGGTGTATCTAAGCTTAGAGAAAATATACAAAAATACGTTTATCATTTGATTTGCTGTCAAACTACGTAAAAATCACATACTTAGATTTTGTCCTCTTTTGAACTCTTTTTGAAAAAATAATTATGGAAATTTTGGAACATAAGATCTGTGGTCACAATTTAAAAATTAAATAATGTATCCTAAATTTGTTTTATTTTCAAATGTTTTTATTCAAAGATAATATTAGAAAGCGGGATATCCCCTGCCATGAAAACGCCCGCCGAGTTGCTTCGCATTGTATAGGTTGTGGAGGAATCTCCCGATAGTACGCAAAGCCCGCCAACTTCACTATTAGTAGAGCGCCGGCTGAAGAATCACCCAGCCAAATGAGAGATCGTTGGGATTGGCCCCTCTCTAGGATAAAGTTTTTTACACTTACTCATGTTTAAACTTATTGTTTACTTACACAAAAGTACCAAATGTTAGGTTTTACGAAAGACTAGCTAGAGGGTCATCTTGCTAGAATTATGAGTTTGATCGAGTTTAACTTCGAAGTGGAATCGGGTTATTAGGTGTCCTTTATGTAAGTCTACATGCTTTGTGAGACACTTGCATAGGCCATCACTAGATGTTCCACGTTATCAATGAGTAAAAACAAATAATCAAAGTCTCCGTGCCTTTTACACGGAGAGCGTTTATTCGCACTTCCACAAAGATAAAAACCGTTATTTTATTAGCATATTAGAGATTAACAGTGACACCCATACGCAGGCACTGCGTATTCGAATAGATACTGAGCACGATTTGGCCAATAACTTATTGAGAAGGAAATTCAGCGTAGTCATTATGTGGGTAAGACTAAATACATGGCAACGGTAATCCAGAATTCATAGCAAGCCTTTTTCCGTGAGCTTGTTTTCGTAGAGAACACATTCGTCCTGTGTCTCGAGCGTCATTAGGAACTCAACAAGCAAGAACGAACACTGCCATCGTATCGAATAAACCGGGGCCCTTTTTTCAGTGAAAAACGCATGGCCTATCTATTTAACCATTGAGTACAGTAAAAAAACAAACGTGAAGTGTTGACACATTCGAGAGACGATGAGTGTGATTCCCCAAGGTTAATTTGTTAATAATTTGTATGAGATTGTAAAATTTTTTCTCAATAAAATTTTACCCGGCCAAATTGCACAAATCAATGGTACAGCTCTGAACGTTGAACTTGTGCTACTTTGAGACCCCACTCACAATAAGTACTCATTTTGGTCAGGAGTGCTTGCATAGTTTTTTACATTTCGTAGTTTTGGGGTCATTGTTTTTTTACGTTTTTTTACGTCATATTTACGTTTTTGTATTAATAAGACCTAGTCCGCGTGAAGCCGAAACGTCACGGCTCTAGACATAGTGTTTATAGCCCATGTATAAACTTAAATTTTATAGACATTTCATGAGCTTGAAATATAAGCTTCTTTTTCATCTTCAATAGTCTTATTAGACCGCTATTAAATAGGATCATTAGCGAGCGCCTAGAAAAGCAATTAAAAATGCTCGCACAGCGATTCTACCACAAGGACTCATAATGCCACTAAAATGGCTGCCGCGCAAGTAGATAACCAAAAGATAAACTAATTCGAATTCGCGTTGTCAACAAAACGTGAACTGCTATTCTATTTTCATTTTGCTTTCCAGGATCAGCTATTTTTTAGATAAACGTGAGAACAAAATTGCCTAAGCTCTCAACAACCCATTGTGTTATGCGGTGCCGAAATTACCGATATTGGGGGCAATGACCCCTTCTGGAAGAACCTTGCGTCGTTACTACTGGCATTTCCGCGATGCACATCTAGGCGAAACGCTTACATTAATGCGCCCCAAGCTGTAGGACGAGTTCGACGAAATCAGTAAAGTTTTTCCCCATCTAGAGAATCTGTGTAGCTAATTTGGCCATACGTATAATACGTGAACTCGTTAATCAGAGACGTGGAGATGAACGAAAAAAGATGTGAAATGATGTTCCTCGCGAATTGATTTTAGACCAGAAAGTGTACGGCGTGAGGTACTGAAGACTCGCATGAGCACGCATGGCGCGGCCACCGAAAACGTTAGCCACTCAACGACAACGAAGAATCTCATCAGTAAGAGCGCACATGTTAACGCAGTGAACTGAGATGGAGAACAGGCTCACAAAGTTGGTACCATCTCAGCGATGGCTTCATCACCTTGTTTTTAGCTATATTTTATCCTTTGATTAGAATCTTTCGATATTAATGATTTGCATGCGGCTAAGATTACATATCGAATTTGAAATAACAGGTTGCGAATTTGCTGGACAGCATCATGAAGTCGATGGTAAGAAATCCCACCTACATATTGGATCCTATTTACGGTGAGGTGTCGGGTAGGACAAAATGGACTTCAGCCTTTCATTCGAGAGAAGCATCGATCAAGTTCCTTTTTAGCAAAACATGGACGTACATGCCTAGATTATTTATAAAAATTCTCCATTGCCGCTGCGCATTTATTTAAAATGCATCGCGACTCACCCGTAAGTTATCTTACTACAGGGCGTAGTAAAGTGAAAATCCTGAAAATCCTAGAAGTTAGAAGAAAAAAGTCCTAGAGTTAAGAAATAACTGGCGATATTCGACATTGGAAAAGTATCGTTCCCGCCATATACGGCATCTTGATACGGCATCACCCATAGAATCTGTTACCGCCGCTGGGACGCAGCTCACAATGAATGCACATAGCGTCGAACGTTGACGATTTCTCCGTCTCACCATATAGTTTATTTAAATAATAATAAATTATGTATTGCATCGATGCGCCCGCCCGGCCAGCGTCTATTGGCTCGTCAGGAACTCGAGCAGCGGGCCGAACAGCGTCGTGTACTTGGGTTCCCCAGCCGGAAGGACGGGCAAGGCCTTGCACTTCTCCGAGTTCAGATTGTAGGCGCCGCACTGGGCATCGAGGAACATGCCGAAGATGCCCTTCTGAACGCTGCGCAGGTAATCAATCGTCTTCTGGTCGCACTTGTCGCCGATGGCCTCGTCGAAGCAGAGCGCCAGTTTTGTGAACGAGCAGCAGGTCTGCGGCAAGCGGCCGGTTCCGCCAGCTGTCTTGGCCGCCTCGATGTAGGCACTCGTCTGGCGCAAGCACCGGTTGAGTCCCTCGCCGGCCTTGTTCGTGCAGGGCACGTAGCTTAAGTATTCATCGTAGCGTTCGGTACCCGGCTGGCATCGCAAGGCGCTCTCACCGGCAACACCGCTGACCAGATGTCGATACGCTTTAAGAGCGTCTCCCTTGAGACAGCCGGACTCGGCGTAGTCCTGTAGACACTTAACGGCCTCGCGATCCTTCTTGCATTCCTCTTCGATGGCCTGGGACGTCGCGCCGACACTGGTGCGATTCGCGTACGGAATGACCTTCGTCAGGCACATATCGACGGCCTGAATGTCGCAGTTTGGCAGGGCAACGGCCACCGAGGCTAAGGGAGAAGGGAAAATGGTGGTGTTGCATTAGTCACTCACTCGTCCGATCGCGCACCGCAGTGGTAAAAACTGCGAGGCACTTCGGCAAATTCTCTAGTCCTTACTTTTGGGAAAGAGGAGGTGCTATTCCTTTGGATCATAAGAAAAATCGTGTCACTAGCTTTTTTTGAAGGTCGGCTTGTTGATCGTGCTATAAAAGAGCACGCGTTCGATCGACGCAGTGCTTTTGCATATACGTGGCCGATGTTGGGAACTGCATAGAAACACTCTTAAACAATCGTGATTCAATCGTCGCGTATCTTTTTGTGTGAGTTATTTCGTTCCTTTTTTACTGATTGAACTCGCGATGAGGGGGAAAGAACGCGTCTCACCGAGCTTTACAACGGCTTTTCTATAGAAAAACATTTCATAAGGCCAAAAGAGGGCGAACTCCACAGATCGACAAGCGGTGCTCAACTGGACTCGAGAAGCTCCACATCCTCGGCAGTTCGTACTCACCCAGTGCAATAACGGCGAATACTTTCATTGTCGTGGTTACGCTGCGTTTCAGTGTCGATCAACGGGTGAAGTTGGAACACATGGCTGGAACTCTTCGCCAGCTGTCTTTATATAACGGGCACGGTTACGTCGACATCAGCGTTCGAACTTGCGGACGCTGAGAAAGGGAATGTGTCCTTTTCCGAGCCGGTCCTCTTAACGAGGTTTCCGTAGATGGCGAGCGGGTTAACGCGCCGTAAACTATAACACAAAGTCGTTGGCCCTGGTCACCGGGCACTGCTCCATCGTTATTGTTGGAAGCTTGTAAGGCCCCCCGGGGGCCAACAAAGGCACGGTTGCAAGCGAAGGATTGACCGAAACTGTGAAACGTGCCGGCACCGACCAACTCACGTTTTGCCCCTCATTCGCCTGCTAGTTACGGTAGTTGTCGCCGATACTCTGTTAAACGGTATCATACCACCCTAACCTTCAACCTCGACTTCGCTTTGAAACACCCGAAGTTATTTGCGAGCAGACCGCCTGTCCTTTCACAGCAAAGTTGTGCGCTACGGAAGTATTCTAATTTTTGGAAAAGAAACGAGAAAAAGAGCCGACGGCCGATGAACGACTGCGTTGTTCTTTTCTCAAAGGAAAAAATCTTCTGGAACGACGTTAGCTTGCGAACTGATTAACTGCCAGCGGTTCTGAAGTGACGGGGAGTGCTCCGCGCGCTTTGTAGTGCAGTTAGTGCGTCGACCGGACGTCTAACACTTCGGTCTGCACAATCTGCGATAATGTGTTATGTCGTCGCTCTGGCAAGGACCCCGACAGTTGTAGATGCTACCAAGCGGCCGCTCGAGAACCTATTATTTCCATTCATCCATGCATCGGATGGATGCGTGCGCGCGTCCGTCGAGGATCTATGCCCGGTCAGCGATACCGCCGTGATCACAGGCGACTAAACATTGCTGTTACGGTCCACCGTTGCAACATTCTGGCCGAAAGGTTTTTTTCATTCTGGGCGTTGTTTATTCCATCGTCCACAGCAGGAGATGCTTGACGCAGAAGGGGGCGAGACCGCCGGCGCAGTGAAGTGGCTCGTGGTCAGCGCTCGCGCGCTTTTTTGCTTTGGTAGACTCTCTGGTCGATAACAAAAGTCGCACCGGCCATTTAGAGATGTACGGTTCTGTAGAAGATTCATGAATTTCGTACCGATTTCCTCGGTCGAGTCCATCGCCGGGATAATTGACATCCAGACACGGCCGCTCGTTCGTTCTCGCAGCGTTTATCAAAATCGGCTTGCAAACACAGAGCGCGCGAGTATCTTCTATCGACTTTACGGCCTTCTCTTCCATACCGCTAATCTCTAGTTCGGGTTCAACGTTGCGCAGTTGTCCGTGAAAAAAAGAAGAAGAAAGCGTGGAATGCATCATATAACATGGCTTTCGCAAAAAACGGTTCTTTATTGAAAAACGCAGAATGAAATATATAACCCTCTCTCTCTCTTTCTTCAGCAGAGATTTGTTTTGTACGAAACGCAACAGAAGTCGGCGCCCCCGAGATTAATGGCGATTCACTGCCAAACAAGTCGATCAGAAGTCACATCACCGATGCCAATGGCTGACGTTTCTGTTTCTAGCTTACGGGGCCTAGAATCACTGGACATGTCTTCATTTCGTAGACATAACGAGAGTCAAGGGACAGCGGCGGTGGCTAGAAATTGAGTTGAAAGGGGCCTTGGGAGCACGTGCTAAGCCGATGAAAGGCGATTGTTGACTCTATGCGTTCATTGTATGCAGAGGGGGAAAAATGGAAACACTTTTTGAACGATTCGAACATTTATTGATATATCGGTTTCTGATACGGCGGCAAGGAGGAATATTGTGACAGCCGGCGCCAGTTTCATTATAATCTGCTAATTTATCAATAAATCTTGTATCTAAATAAATGCGTGTCCCGTTTATTTGCCTGGCCGTTCTACGTCGGCAAATTACGCTCGAGTAATGGGATTACTTCTGTGATTTCCTGCACATGTTTGGCATTTTCGTTAAAAATTGTGCATTCTTTTTTTTTTTCTGTTGGCGTTTGGGGAAAACCCGAGCCCTCAGTCAGCATTACTTGGAGGCCATGAGAAGAAGCCATCCTTTCTTCTATTGTTCCATGTTTCCTCCTGCCTCCACACGTTCCCCAGCTACAGTAACTAGCGTCCGACGACAAACAGCCACGTCCAGACGGGAGACTGTTGCCTGCTTACATTGGTCTCCATTGCCTGGATGGGTGGGTTTGTGGGATTGAGAATTTAGCCTTCCGCGTTCCACCTTTGTCGTCATTTCTTCTCAAGCAACTTGCCCTCTTTCCTTTTTCTATGTTCCACATATCATTATAACCTTCTTTTAGAATGCCTTCTTTTTAGGCTCTTCGTTCTAAGGTTCATCATAGTGTCCCATTAGACCAACACCTCGGTACAGGCCCCTGGACCCTTCTCGATATAGTTCACCATTTCCGTAATACTGTTCCTTCGAATTCCTCCGGGCATTGCCCTTTAAGCCGTTATTCCCGTCGTGTAAACTAACCATAATGCCATAATGAATATAATACCCTTGACGATTAATGCGCAAACTGGTTAAATTCACATCTCGCCGATTAGATTCAAGGTGGTAACGACTCTGCATAGCAGCTACAATGCGCAACTATTGTGGGTAAATGTCCAAAAATGTTGCCACAATAGAAATTACAGCGTTTCCAAAATTTAGCAACAAGTAGATAAACATTATCGGCCTTTATCAATTAAACGAATGCTACTCGTTTCGAAGTTCTGGTGTTTGTGCAATGGCTACCAAGCGTGAAGAGGAACCAACTACAGTGGGTACAATCCGTACTTGCTCGCGGAAGTTGCGGAAGAAACTTTTAACAGTTATTGCTAATAGAAAAAGTTGTTAAGATTGTAAAAGCTAGGAATAAAATATATTCAATCGGAGCTCACGCAAATGTCGCGTTTTCATTGCTTCCGTAGATGACAACCTCGCTTGCCGAAACCTAGTGGACAGGATCACTTAGCATGAAGTGTAGAAACTTCGCAAACGCCGTGATGGCTTTGTAGTTTTATGGTGGGGTTCAAAATAGGAAATTTCCAGCATAGGGAATCCTACACGGGTCAGATGTCTTAGAATTATATGCCGTAACATGTAATTCATTAGCCCGGTCAATTGAACTTCACATGATGCCCGCTCTTCGACGACGACTTGGACAAACCGCGGGGCCGAGTGACCCATTACCATGTTCTATGGTCTTAGACGTAATACTTACAAATTGTGGGCGACGGGGGGTTAATGCAAAGGCTTCTAGATAGCCATAAAATACAAATCTTAGATTGGGTCTCTATGTCATGTAGGTGGCAACCGTTCAATTCCTAACAGGCTTTTTACTGAGATGAAAAGATCGTTCTAAAAAATCTATCCTGAACGTTTTTTATCTAGTCAGTAGCCATCGCGAACGACATCTAAGTTAAAGCTGCACTCCTAACCAAAATGTTATGTGAGGAGTTATAAAGTCAGCTGTTGCCGTGTTTTTTAGAAACAGTAGCATACATTGCAAGTGTCAATACCTAGACGACTCCATCGTCGGACTCCGCAGGACAGGCGGGGCACACGTGCTTTCTAGTATACCAATAGAGTTGCGCATGTTTCGTCTACGATGCCAGGCCCTCCATTCCTATTAGGGCGAAATTCTACTACAAGGAAGGGTTGCTGCATTCGAAAACGTATAGCCGATCCGAAAATCGATTTGTCAGTCAAGGCTATTATCCGAAGAAAGCGCTGAGGTAAGTGTTTTACGCACTGTGAAGTAAGTGTTGCGCTCGACGAAAATTCAAACCCCGCCGAAAGGTTCACCTGCACGAATAGTAGCCATCACTTCATGAAGATCCCGTCCCGCGTACGGCGCGAAGCATCCTTACGTTGCTATTCTTTAGGCAGTATAAACGTAATTATGTTCGTAGAATTGTAGAAACCCTGGTCTTTGTAAGTGTCTGCTTTATCCGTTCCCGCAGAAACTGTGCTCACTGGTTCCTCGGCAGCTTGAAACTTAGACCCTTTTCAACCCGGCAACCACAAAGAAAAAAATATATATATATATACCAGCATGAACATAATCTCGTAATCTGCTGTCTTTAGATGGACACTCTATTTTGCCAACATTTTTCAACCTTATCCGACCCTATACCCCGATCTCCAACAAGTCCGTCTTTGTTGGCAAATTCATTCTTAGCCGACATGTTCACTCGGATTCGGCAGAAGCTGTTCGGCCAGCTATCTTAAACGGTTTCCTGACTTCTATAGTCACGACCCCAATAACAGAGACGAAACGAACGAGAAAAACACGCACCATCTCTTCTGCACAAACAAACACAGACCCGATGTTCCACCGTCTGGCTATTTATTGTGGCGGAGCGCCGCTCCGCGCGGACGGGGCCCTGGGCCCCTGAAACGACGACCGGTTTTACTCTTATCGTAGAACCACCGGCGGTAAAACCGCCCAGCGTCGTGTCCAGAAGGTAACGGGTTCGGGCCCTCGACGTACGGTGATTTGTAGCGTCCGCACGGCAACGCACGCACCCTCCACACGGGTAGGACACAGAACCGGAGCCGCAGCGGTGATGCCGCGGGGAATCGACATTCTGATCAAGCCAGTCTTCGCCGTCTGACGGAAGAAAGCAGCGACGGGAGGCGCGGAGGGAAGCGTTTATCTTGTCTATGCGGTCGAAGACGTCGGCGCGCGTGTGGATCAGCTCGGAGAGGTCCGTTAGTCGCGCCGCTGATCTGCGCTTGTAAACAAAACAATGCCGATTTAGTTTAGACGAACAATGTGCGGGTGCCGGTCGCGTCATTAAGCTCGACGTCTACCAGCGCGAAAAGGCGCTAACGGCAGTACGCCGAAACGAGAATTGACTGCGAACTGGGGTTGAGTTGTTTTCACTGGAGTTGACGATTATTAAAACGCGTTGTACTGAAGCTACGAACGTTATGACAGCGAATTGTGCTTAAGGAGGCACCGTTAGAACGGTGTTCTCCGCTCCTGCTGCTGTAGGATGGGAACTCCTGTAGGGTAATCTTGATGCTGCGTTCATTTCATGAAAATTACCAGTAATTCAAATTGGACATTTTGTACCTAAGATACTTATATTATGAATTACCGTCCGCTAGTACAAATACACTTTCAATTTTAATATATATATATACACTTTTAATTGACATATATATATATATATATATATATATATATATA
>MNPL01008187.1:7438-19237 GCA_002081605.1 Tropilaelaps mercedesae | reverse complement strand
TATATATATATATATATATGTATATATATATATATTACAGGGAACAATAGGTTACCCATCTTTGGCATGGCTCGCGATGCCTAGTCTGTTTCCATATTGTACTTTTTGCCTCATTTGTTTACCGGATAGAGCCAACGAGTAAATCGCGTTTTGCCGTTCAAGCAGTGACGTGTAGTAAATTTACTATAAACGTCGGAGCGTTCGAACCGAAACAGGGTAAAAACGTAGAGTGCGGTTTTTTCATGGTTTTGTCAACACTGAAAGGATTAACGGTACAACAGGGTCGGTGTGATACCCGCGTAGTGTGCGTAGATGGCCCAGGCTTCAGTGAATAGTTCTAAGAGAATAAAAAAAGGTAAAGTAGTAGTCTATTAGTTAAAGATCAAATCGTGCGTTGATAAAAAAAAGAAACCTTTCTAGGCTGAAATGTTCATGGACCAGTAATTAAATGATTAAAAATGTTTGGATGGACGACAAGGCGCTTTCTTTGTGGCATACGTTCGAAATGTGAGTTATGATTATATTCGAAATGAATATTTGCTCGAGTGCAGCATAGTTCTTCTATTTAACGAAAAAAACATCGTTGTCGATTAAGCTATTTCACTTCATAGTCGCTTTCTTCCCCTACCGAGAACATCAGAGGGAATCTTGGCGTCTGGAACGGGTCGATATCTTGGCTGCTAGAAACCTGCTATAAAGATGTTCTATTTACTATAGGCGTTGAGCTCTCCACCGAGAGAAAGACATTGGAAGAAAATGGAGAAAGACAAAAATCGATTGAACGCATAGGAGAAATCGTGTCGTGGTGCTCGTACTTGTGAAAATGTGTGTGTATGTGTGTGTAATCACTCGTCCAGAGAAAACACTCTGAGTTCATAGATTTCGTCTGGAAAATGAGTACAGAGCAGAAGCAGTGTCGTCTGGTATGTGCGGCAAGACTCGTTCAGACTCTTACCAACGATTGCCTCTTACCATCCAGTCATCCTACTGTTCCGAAGAAAGCACGGGGACAAACGATTACACTGTAGAAAAACATCCCGTCTCACACAGTTGGAAAAAACGACAACAGTGTCACATTTAGACGCTCACACCCGCACCCATACACTCGCACGTACACACACACACACACACACACACATCTAAGAAGCGCTAGCAATAATTTTCCGCCTAAGCAGTAACAGTTTTCACACTAGCCGAAACAGCGGTATCATACTGGACCTCAGCGGGACCCGATTTTGTCCGATCAGAGACTCAGAGCATCGTAAAGTGGGTAGACGTGAGACGGAACTCGGCACTCAGGGCAATGACACACAGGAAGATCAGTGAACGACAGTATAGAAGAGTCATTTGGCCAATATGAGTAAGAATTACGAGAGTGTTAGGCCAGCCAAGTTGTTAGCTCGTAGACGAAAAAAAACCAGAGATCTTTGGATGAAACGAAAGGAAGCGAGTGACAGAGAGAGTCTTACAGTGATGACAGCGGGTGACGCCTATGTAGACATTGTCGCCGATGCAATATTATCGATAAAATCTCAAGCGACTAATACAGGCGCCTACGGTGAACCGAACGGCAGGTTATTGTCAACGCTCGAAGAAACGATAAAAAAAAAACTATCATAAGAAGCGGTCAGAGAGCTATCAGATACAATCTGATTAACAGTCGTCTCCGATGCGAAGAGCAATCGTTCTTCAGCTTCGTCAAACATATTTGGTTTAGGAGAAGGCAAATGCTTGATGGGGCGGCGAAGAATGCAGAAAAACCACATCGTGATCATTTCGTCCCATGGGGAAGCTGTACCTGCTTCACTAGATTTTGTTGCGTACCTCGACGCCCGGGCCGAACTGAGATCGGCAGATGTCAACGGTCTGTCGAAAAGTCGGGGTCCGATAAGACGAAGAAACAGCGAAGCCGAAAAGTTTCTGTAATCAATGACTCTCAAAGATAACTCTGCTGTCGTCCCAAACTCACGTCAAGTTGAAATTGGAGAAAATTTCGGTTTTTATTGCCGTGGCATTAATTTGATTACCGATCACTCGGTAGCTCAGAGGGCGTCGCTGAATTTTAGTGGTTAGCCTGCCCGAGGCGCAAGGCTCCCACAGGCTTTTCAGTTCTCTCGCGCTTAACGACTGCACTCCGGTTTTCTGGTCCGCACTCTGGAGCTGCGAACCCAGAAAATAAAGGCGAAATGCCTTTTTCCATTGAAATTGTCCCCTAGAAGACAGAGACGGAATTGTACGCTCAGGCAGAAGTAGCTTCGTCCGATAGCTGTGAAACGTTTGTGGCTTCAATGAGAATCACAACTTCGACGGCGAAGTAACTATTCAGGTGTACGCGATGGTGACAACAGATTTTGGCTTCGAGTAGCTTCAGATATTCTGGTTATTGCCCGCACCTCTTGGTTGTTAATTATTTGTTCTGAATCCCGGGTCTGCACGAGATTGATTCATCGTCCAGAATGTCCTCATCCCATGATAGTGGCAATCACATTTTCGCCATGACTCGAATGTGTCTCTAAATTGAAAAGTTATCCATACTGACGCAAGGATAGTGTCATACTCTAACACTTGTCTTCATGATGTTCGGTTGATTTCAGGTAATGAGAGCAGCAGCGGAGTTCTACGAGACGCGTTCTACGAGTTAGCCATGCATGTCTATGGCCTGTATCGAGTCTGAGGAGAGCACGTTTAGACTAAATAGATATCAACATCCAACCTGGCGAGGCCCTCGCACTGGCGACGGCCGCTTCCTGATACGTTGCTGCTAGCTAGCTTGAATTTTATTTTAATCCAACTCCATAATTCATTTCGTTTCCACCGATATGCTTCACGTGCACGAAACTCCAGACGACCGGCACCGATGCAGATGCTCAATTCTGGCTGAAGTTGCCAACGCTACCTGGCCACGAACGCTGGCTCGAACGGTTTTCGACAACTGTTAAATCAACGAAGTTCCGTTGACAGTCAAGCGTTTATGTGGTGTTTACGTTGATCGGGGAACATAAATACAGCCATTATCTTCCATCCAGGAAACAGCCCCGCCTCGTGCAAAGTTTTAACTCGAAGAGGTTCGTCCGCCAATTCGATGGCGGTCTTCTTGTTCATGAATTTCACCATTGTCGATTGCTGACGCATGTCCCATGGCGGATCGCTCCACCGGTTAGGTTGCGCTGTTGTGTTGCGCTGTTGTATTGCGCTGTTGTGTTGCGCAGAGACGAAAAAGCCGATTGACACGTTCACCGTAGTGGCCTACCGCGTGACCGACAGGAATTGGATGGCCGACAACCACCTCACAATTAGATTTGAAGTTTAGATTTCGTGACCATAAACGAATCATGAGTATAGACTCAACGCGATGTACCGACCAAACCTTGCACCCGATTTTGCAAAACATCATCGACTTGTCGACACGACGCAACATTCGCTGCATTATGCCCCATGATGGGCAAACATTTCGTCGTACTTCTGTCATGCCCCGAGGCACATAGATGATACGACACTAGAATGTGGAGAAGTAATAGGTTCTCGTTCGATGTCTTCGCAGGCATTCAAGAAAATTAATGAGACGTTCTAGTCTATTGGGGGCCAGAACTCAAGCGAGGAAGCGAAAACCACGCGTTTTATTTTCTGGCGCAACTCAAAGGGTTACCGGTTGATAGTCCTATCCTGATCTACGATGGACTGTTTCGTGAGTCGGGGAGAGAAATTCGTTTTTTGTTTTTGGACCTAGTTCACCTATCGCTTCGATGGCGCCCTTGTATCTATCTAGGCTCGAGCTTCCGGTGAGAGTAGTTAGCATGGATAGTATAGTCAGTATTTAGTTAGCATAGATAGTAATAATAGCCTAGCATTGGTTCTAGCGACGTTGGATCATCAAATGAGGAACAAACAAATACGAAACGGGACAGGACACTCTGAGAACGATAGCCGCCATTCATATGGAGTCCTCCGTCTTACGATTTCCGCCTCGCCTAAGCAGCGACGTCAACTTCGTGAGTGTAACGAAAAAAGGGGCCAACACTCACGAAAGCTTTGTCGTATTTTGCCTCTGACGTCTCCAGGCGGTCGGAAAAACGTACCATATTCGGTAGACTCCTCCAGAGTTCGCCCCTGTACAATCGATGGCGGGGGCGATTCTGTCCTGCCTGCGCGTCATAGCGACGGTTCGGTAGAGGTGATCACATGCAGAACAATAAAACTAACAGAGAACAACGTTCAGAACGACAAAGCGTCGATGCCGTTCATCGGAGCTGGCCGCTTCAGAGCGAGCTGATACGCGGAGACAGACGAAACGGAGAATGATAGAGCGACGTCCCGAGACAATCGGATATCACCAAGTTCTTCATAGGCAAGGTTTTGCCCAGAACAACAATAACAGCAGCAGCAGCAGCAGCAGCAGCAGCAATAACCGCAAGAACAACGACAACAAGAACTCTTGGATCCGTCTGCACTCGCCGGGGATCAGCCTCTTTTCAGCGACCGATCGGTATCTGTCGAATCTCAGAATAGCATTTCGCCGTCGGCACATTTCGGATAAGTCAGATGAGACGTAGAGCTGATGTCGATGGTTCAGGAGCCCCAGAGATAGGCTTTGTTTTCTGACGCCGGCGGGGGATAAGGTGGGGACAAGCAACGACCCGATTGCGGTTGGATTAATTGTTTCTTACGTAGTGAACATCCGTCCATGCGCGGGGTCCTTGTCGAATAAGCCGGCAGCGTTGATGGGTATGTCGTCGTACGGCCATCGGTTACGGTGGGCTGGGGCGTCTGTCCAACGTGCCGATAATGGCAGAACGTTCCTCAGGCGTCGTCGACTGGCGTCCCGGACTAAGGCCGAGGGGGGCCCTCAGAGCTGCACCTCTTGCCTGCGCCGTGCTGGGCTAGCGCCAAAATCTCGCATTAAACCGACGCGAAACGAAAGTTTCAGCAAGGCCGAGCCAGCTAACGGGATGACATCGTCGCTTGTTTGATGAGATTACCTACGGCTTTGTCACCACCTTCTTGTCGCGCCTCGCCGTTCGAGAGGTAGGAAGAAGTTGCTGAGGATTACGGCCCTCTAACGTCAGCGCGGGCTTCACTAATGTCACTTCGCTGGCGCGGCGACGCAGTGACACGGCCTTTGAGAAAGCAAGAGAGAGAGAGAAAGGACTAGTATAGCCTAAGGGGTTCTTTTGTTAGTTTAAAATACATCACCGGTGAGTGTACGATGGAGGTAACCCGTCCAGAACGGACCTGTGCACGACTTGTGCATGTCTTCACCCATTAATCCAACACAGAACCTGTCTCGTTGCTGGCCCTTCGTGGCACTTCGTCGCACGATTACGTATACGGACGTGAACGCGACAGCACAAACAAGAGCTCCTTTCGTAGCCGTAATATGGACGACGCAGCGTCACTTAGTGATGGCATCCATCCATGCGTTTAGCCAAACATTGGCCAATTAGCCAGCGCTGTTGCTTTTCAGCGTGGGCGGCAAGCAAAAAGTCGTTCCACGATGCCATCGCGCGTCTTCGTCGGCACGCGCGGCAAAGATTGCACCGGCTTTAGACGAACGACCTCCTCATCCCGGCGAACACCAATCGGAAATTAGGAGCGATGCCTCCTCGCGCGTCACGCGATCTCGCCAGCGGTCTCCTTTGCGCCGCGCTCGTGTCCGACGTGTCCGCGTTTTGAGATCCATGTCAACGGCCATCGATGAACAACTTCACGACCGCCGGCCGTTATTGTGACGCGGGTCAGTTGTCCTTCTGGTGGTGCTTTCCACGGCAGAAAACGTGCTCGACAGCACGAAGTGGCCGATTTTCTACCCGATGACCCCCCTGTGGGCTGTAGTGCAGGGCTGAAATCGTCGTCGCGTATGGAAATGTGATCACATTGACGGCCGAAAAGGCCACCGTCAGGTCGTTATCAGCAGGGTAGGGGGACAGGATTAGTTTCATGCTCATCGTAGATATCTGTACGATTGGCCAACGTAGGTGGTCGTAATCTGAGGTGTTTCGCCTATGTCAGGCGTCCTTCGTGAGAACAACGGCAACATAAAAAAGCGGAGAATTCCTTCAGATCAGCCCTCCTTAGCCCAAAAACTTACCCTGCTTGCTTAGGGGTCCGCCAACCGAACGCAATGTCTATTATTTTTACGATAACACGAGACTAACTAAACAAACGGTAGAGCCAACGCGGACAAATAGACGAGAATTTTGAATTTCTAGAAAATTGCATTGCCAACACTTCGCACCGTCTGAGGTGGCTGTAATCGACTCAAACGGCGCCCCAGAATCACAATGGCTCGTTTGGGCGATTGTTTCGAATTCACTGCCGTTGGGGCATTGTGCGCCATCGCTCAATGCCACGGATTACTGGCATATGGGCAACTTGGCTAGAATTCCCTTGACTCAGTCGTAAACCCTGCGGTCATCAAGTAACTGTCACGCAATAATCCGTGGACATGTGTCTGTATTGGCTACGCCAGCCAGCCGAGTCTCGGATACCCATCGCCATTTTGTTTACCGAGCCCCAGCATTACGGGAAGGCGTTGTTTGTCGTTCCCAAACAAGACGTCCGGTCGCACCATTCCGATCCACAATCCGATCAGATCCGGTCGTAGCGTGACGTCGCGAGAGTTCGTCGCGATAATGAGTTTTCATACGACATTGGCCGCATTCGTGACCGATCTCGGCGACGAGCGCCTTTTCGAACGTCATCGCGTCGGAATAGAACACAGAAAACCGACCAGCCGGAAACCGGTTACGCTGGGCCATCGCTTAACAAAGCGTCGTTACACCGTCGGTATTGTGAGTAGTAGCGCGAACATTTTGGATTCGACGCTGTAGTTTATGATCAAAATTGTTAGAGCCGAATTCGGCCAACTTTTCCCTTTCCGGAAGGTCACGAACCGATGGAACGAGAGCTGCGACGAATCTCATGGCCATGAGGGCAGGGAAGGACGGAGAAGGAGCAGGATGATGGACGTTTTCGTGTTTTTTAAGTCGACCTTCCGTCGTCATCGACGACGTGGTGTCGTCGCATTGTTGCTGCACGTGCGTCCTACACGTAGGTAGGTTCGCCGCCACGTAGGACACTCCGTTTCAAAACGAAAGTCGTTCTTCCAGAGCTTCTACATTATTGTCACGCGACAACGCCGTCCGAAGAGGTGGTACGACGCTTGCGACTAAAGCCATTTCCCTCCCGAGTTATTCAAGAGTAAAGTAGAAAACGCATACGTACCCCCCCCTAAAATACTATTTATGGAGTCGTTCCTTAAAGGACAATTGATTCGGATAACACACGCTAGAAATATAAAAATATGAGTAAATCTCGATGAAGTATATCTCGTATATAAAGCAGTACATGAATTGTTTAAACTCCTGCCAGAGCAGAGAAATGAAAAGGCGAAAAATAACGAAATTACGCGAAGGACATAACCGAATTGCGCTAAGCCAAGAAAAAGGGGAAGATCGAAAATGATGATCACAATGTTTAATACGGGCCGTATTTTAGCTTCTGTTGTTGAATTAATTTCGAATTAGGGATTTTACCAGACGGAGAGACGCAACATAGTCGGATGCGTGTCTGTAATCCTACTTTCTAGCGTCGGTCCTTTTCTGTTCAGGAGGAAATCAGACGCGATGTTGCTTCTGCTCAGCTAGAATTGTACCCCCAGTCGTAATGAATGGTTTCATTGGATTTAGTGTTTGTCGCATTTCAACGAAAAACGTGGAGGCCGTGTCTTTATTCTGTCTCTTCAGCACTTTCTGCTCGTGCCGGCGACATGGCAGAAGGCATTGTTGCGTATTTAGTCTGGAAGCAAGCGCAGAATAACGAATTTCCTAGTATTTCTACAGAACATGGCAAACATCATTTTATAGTACCGTAATCGACCGTTCACTCGTCGATAAAAATGACTCATGTAGTGAATTAGTCTACTACTGCCGTCATATGGCCGTGTTTAATACCACAGTTTATTTCACATGAATAAAGCTACAACACAAAAATATACAAATAGTAGAATGTCTACCCGAGCGGTGCCGACGTCCAATTCGTGATCGCATAGCTTCACTGGACTCTTGGCCTAGGCGGTGGACAAATAAATCCGTGGCCTGACCAACCGAGAGAAATTTGACGCCTTCAAGAAAATAGGAATTGTTTTTTTCATTGGCTCTGTTCGCTTCGTTAAGCGACGCTGCAGCGAAGTACGTTGCAGATTTACGTGCACCGACACAACTAACGCCATATTTGTTCGACGTCAATGCCACGAGGGCATTGATTGAGCACTTACTCAGCATCGCAGTATATAGCGAATTAAATCCTAGATGTCCTAGGAGTCGGGCCTTCGTCTTCGGCGGCTACCGTCCGGCCACAACTCAATTGTCACCATCCAATCGACGGAGCACTTCGGCGATAGGCGATTGAAAATGCAAATTCTATGCAGGAAACGAAAAAAGAAAGAACCCGCTTTCGACGAGTTCTCACTGTCGCCTTCGCGCTCGTGTATCGCGTCGTCCGCTATTCGAATACATTAGCGAGCAAGCGACTGGGCCGCAGCAGCTGCCGAGTCCGGTCGCTTCGAGTAGCGATAAATTGCGGAGCAGGGGGCCTCCCTCTGCGCAGTTCTCTGGCGGCGATCGGCCACTCTGTCCGACGAAGTGAATCGGCCGGAGTGAAAGCGTGCTCCGGGGAGCTCCTTGACGAAACGCCAATGGCGACCTGCACGAGTTGGGCGACTGTCGCGGAGTTCGCACGGACTCCGGTCGGCCAGCGCCGCAGCGTTGCCATTTTCGTCAGGGACCAATCGGACCCCATCTGTTAGCTGATGGTTGGCGCTCGCGCCAGTGGACACTCAATGAGATACGTGCCCATGTACGTGACGTAGGCCAACTCCTGAGTCCATCGGTGAAGGCCTGTCCTGTCCTGGAGACCGAGGATGGAACAATCTGATGGGATGACGTTGAATTCACAATAACGTTGAAACACCTCACTGCCCTTCAGTGTCGTTTGTAGTTGTTAGTAGAGAAGTGAAGTTCGCGCGATAGACGTACCAAAGACGAGGGGATAAGATGCAACGGTGCGGTGGAAATTCGTGACAGTACAAATACATGAATGCGAGAACTGACAGGTCCGATATTTATTAACTTGGCTAAGTGTCCCGGACGCCGGCGGACACGTTCGCCCGTTTCGCTGCGCGATGCCCAGTATCCACGCCAACGTGTTCGACTCGATTAAATGGCCAGTCCAGCTGTATTTTGAATTTCATGAGATCCACTCCGAATAGAAATTTTCGTATACTAAATTTATTTATTCAGGCTTCTGGATCGCCGTTCGAGTTCATGGACGGGCCGTCATTCGGCGACCGCTAAACAGTTTATGGACAAGTATGTTCAGATGGGGGATTCTGTAAAAACGAGCCTTATTCGGAATGGTCCTGGTTCGTCGTTGTTCTCTGCGAGACAGCGACTACTTCAGCTACTGCGCTCAGGCTACTTCAGAGAGATTTGGGGGCGAAAGAAACCGCCTCGGTGTTTTCCGGCGGCGTCCTCCAACGCAGGCGTCTGTAGACGCGCACTCGACATCTCGACCTTTTTAGCTGGTCGACGTCATGCTCAGACCCGATCGTCGTAATTGGTCCTGCCGGATGACGTTGGCAGTGTCACCTGCTCAGGTTCTGAAATAGCCGAACACCTGTACCGGTGTGCTTGACCCCATTCTGGGCTGTGTCTGGGCTGGGTCGTTTTTCAGTGTGCCGATAACCCAAAGTCGTCTTTAACGCTTGTCAGGAGAGAGACCGAGAGACACTTTTCATTCCTTAAACTCATTCCTTAAACTCACCGATAGTCAGAATTTCCGACGAGAGCCCCCCATATCGCCGCGTGTACACGTCCTGCCAAGGTGCAGAGTTTAGAAATCGTTCGGACAGTTGCATTTCTTATGGAAATCTCGTCTTCGTGTTTATGTTCTGGCTTATGCGCGTGAAACTAACTTATGGTATGGGTAATAATATACATCCAGTGGTAGATAAGCTAGATCTACAAGTCAAGATGAACATATCGCCACGAGAAACGCTGCACTGTCTTTACCTGTTGGTCCTTTACGGTTGGTCCCTTTGGATATTTTTTTTTTTTTGTATTTCTGCAAACTATCTACAGAAAGAAGAACTGTACGTGGCATGAGGCATCAGCCGTTTTTCTTTAGCAGTGACACCACTTCACCATGCTTCGGGCATAGAAATTTTTTGCGCAAGTTTGACAATAATGCCTTTGCTGCGTGTTCATGTATGAATGTATGATGGGTTCGTTGACGTTAGAAGGTTTCAGCGCCACTGCGACGACCGCACAAAATGTCCTCAACTCAGTTTTTCCAGGAGGGGACTTTCCTGGAACTAACATGCGTCCCTCTCCAACAGGCTCAAGATTCCATCAACGCGTTCCGTTGCGCGCGCCAACGGCCGATCGAACTCGTAATTTCTTGCCACACCAGAGCAGGGTATGCCGTTCGTATTCTTGTGCGACGACAATAGGCCAAGAACTTTTGCGGCGTAGAGCTTCGGGGAGACCATCGAATTCGGACTACGGCCAGGCGAGAACGAGAAAGGAGCGACTCGAGAGAACACGGGATCTGCTTCGTAGCAGCCAATAACAAGTCAATGCAGACCTTCAACAAAAACGTCATCTCCGTGCGGCCTCGACATACCGCCGCCATTCACTTGACGTACACCGAACAGGCGACGAAACGCACAAAAACGCCAGCCACCCAGGCGAAATGCTCGAGACGAGCAACGCCGATTTGACCGACCGGACTCTTCGAGCGTATTGCTCAGAAGTGGAACAAGGAGCATTAGACTGGTTTGGACAACGCGTCGCGCCACGCGTCTATGCAATATGCCAACACAGCCGCGGCCCAGAATCGTCACAGGGCACAAGATTTCGCTCGTCTAACCTCCGGAAAGTTCAGACGCTGCCGGCGGCTGCGTTGAAAGAAACGACCAAGGCGCGCAAGAAAGATTCGCGTTCACTCTCGAACGGGTAGGGTGCCCCAAAAAGGAAACTTTCCTACGTCCTTTTCAACGTCAGCCAATTATTCGTCGTCGTCGTCGTCGTCGATGGCCAAAAATTCCGACCGAACTCCCGGCCGGCGGCGGCGAGATTAAACAGAGGTTGCTTGTGGGGGACTAGAACAACGTCCGTAGTGAGGCAAACACGCTTGTTCAGATGAAGGACGGGTGCGTCGACATTAGCAAATAGTCTCCAGGCGTTCGAGCTACGCGCCGGCCGGAGTGCGAAATGCTCAGCAGAGAAATGGCCGGACAGGAAACGGGCAGATGAGGATGTAGCGAAAAGAGGGAACTTCAGAACCTGGCCGACATCGTCTTGCTCCGTGGGAGAAGCACGTAGAGACGAAACCATCATCGAGATGACGGTTTTTATCATCGCCGGCGTGCCGCTGGGCGACGCAGGCACATCGTGGCAGCGTTTGCTAATATGTCGTTGCGTATTATCGGCTTTGAACCTAGAGGAAAAAATGTGGAGTGTTTCGGTTGTCGCTGACATATTTGCTATCGGAAGTAATATGTGCATCAGAGACTACTGATGAGAACGCAGAGATATGCTTGTGTTTATGTATATACACACACACACACACACACACACACACACACATATACCGCACGTTAGGTTTTTTCCCGAAAACAGTTGGAGGTTGAACAGAAAAATATTAGGGGGTAATTTTTACTCATTTTGACGGTGCATTCAGCGGTGAGAACATTTCTAGAGATAGCGATGCGTGCGAGTTTTGTTTTTTTGCCTCACGGAA
>MNPL01008185.1:0-14448 GCA_002081605.1 Tropilaelaps mercedesae | reverse complement strand
ATATATATATATATATATATATATATATATATATATAAATGATGGCGATGATGTGAAATCAACGACTTTCAAAAGAACAAGAACAATAAGCATTATAGCAAAGTTCACAGCCACGGCAACACCGTCACCACCAATGACAACAGCAGATTCTATCTCGCTATCGTTATTCCGTCTCACTTTATCTCTTTCTTTCTCTCGCTCGGTATGTGCCGCCGGCTGAAATTCCGGTTGATCGTCTCCATGCTGGATACTTTTCAACCAATTCGCTCCCCGAGCTGCGTACAGCGATATCTATCGATGCAGAGAGAACGTGCGTTCATCTATGTATATGTGTATGGTGTGTGATTTGAGTGAGACCAAGTACCGATCAACACAACTACTGCCACCGCAACTACCATCGTGGTGACTATGACTCCACCAGCAGCACCACTAAAGCGACAGCAGAAGCCAGTCCGCATACATGGAAGCACACTCATATACGGCCATGCCATGGGCAGGCCGCCAGCCGGGCCGGCTTAGACAGGCGGCTCCGAGCGTGGCGTGGCTTCGAGCGATGGAGCGAGAGTTCGCTTGGTCGGTTGCTGCTAGCGGGCTCCTCAAGCAGATTGAACGAACCGCAGAGGAACAGCATCAGCCAACGAACCAACCAACCCATCAGTTCTGAACATCGGCTCAGCAAGCGCCAACCATCTCAAAGCAGCAACAGCAGTAGCAACGGTAGTATGACCATCACTACCGGAATAAGCAGGAGGAGGGAGCAGTATTTCGCTAACATCGGAGAAGGATCGTAGCAAAGAACCGCAAAAGAAACTCTTCTCCTTGGTTTTTGGCTTGATCATTGCCTGTCGCGAGTTCGGCGCTTAAGCCGTTCCTGCTGTCGACCTCGTCTGCATATTGCAAAGAACGTGCTAGTGCACCTAGGCGCGACAGTTCAGCATATTACCACCATCCCATGTGAGCGAACGGAAAAAGAATGGGGAGAGAGAATGTTAGACGAGATAGAGTGGTCGGAGAAGCAAGTGTTGTTCGTGGATATGTTTGTATTTGTGCGGGTGTGTGACAGCGTTTACACGTGCCTGCGTGCACGTTTAGAAAAACACAAGCTGAAGAACGAGCGCGAAGTTGTAGCACTCGGAATGTAGAGGGAACATTAGAGATAACATGACTAGTAGTGTATGAAACACAGTGTGAGGTGGGAAGAGCCGAAGTAAAAAGGGTGGAGCAAGAGACAATTAGTTGGGTAGGAGAGGTCATTCTAGAAAAGGCTTAAAGAAAAGACTCTCGAAGGACATCGCAGCATATGCATAAGAGCCAGAAAGTAACACATTTAACTAGTGATCTTTCGATAGAACCTTTTGTTAATTTCTGTCATGTTTATTTTGTTACTCGGGTAAGGATGTCTGAATTACAAACCAAATCAACCCAACTGACGGCAAATTAACGGAAAAAAGAAGTGAAGAATACATAAGCATAAAATCTATGTAAGACTGATTAGTATATAGAGAACAGAACAGAGGAAAATAAAAGCAATGCGAAATAATAAGGATAATGAATCGTATACCCTATTAGGGGAGGAAATCAAGAGATCATAATAAAAATGGTAATAATTTTTATAACTGTTGCCTCGTCGTACGACGCAATTGCAACTTCAGTGTGTGATTCAGTGCACACGACGCAGCAACGTGAGCTGATTGAGACCGAGAGCCGACAGAGTTAGAGGGAGCGAGAGAGAGAAATAGAGTTGTGGATAGAAAGAAAGAGAGTGGATAATCTAACTTCGAGGCTACCGAAAGCGCGGCCCAAAGGTTGGCGGATGGTGAGGAGTTGGAAAGATTCGCTCACACTAGGTAATCAAGGTATTCTATTTAAGGTAACGAATTCTGGCACACCGTTAAACGTCGAAATGAGAAAACAGTACCCACAAAAACAATGACACAGTGACAGACTGATGATAACAGATGAACATAAAAGTAAAAATAAATGATGGTGATGATGATAACTAAGGAAGGCTAATATGATAATTATTGACAACGGCGACAAACAATAAGTCATAATAGTTATAAGTCTACAACAGAAAAACACAGAGCTGCTGATAGCTAAAATCACTTGAAAGCGGAGATTTTTCACTGAAAATTTAGTCATGTAATGATAATAGGATCATAATGCATATATCGATGATGACATTGAGATCTTATTAGAACACTAATATAACAATAATACCATGGGATTGACAATAAGCCGAAATTTTAGACGAAACTGATAGTGTCATCAAAAATAGTAAGCCTTATAACAATTAATATATGATTAGTTATACCAATATATTTACGACTCTTGCGCAATGTGGAGGTAGTCCAAAGTCCAAAATTTAACCTAATTCTATTTTGATTGTGCGGGTCCATTTTTCACAAACATAAAACGTGAACAGGTTTTTCAAAAAAAACAAACACTGAGTTGTTGAATAGAAATTATTTGTTAGGAAGGAAACGGTGTGACATAACTAATCGGCCGCTTATGACAAACTAAGTTAAAAACAACCGACGTGACCAGAAAGGTGATGCTAAGATTTCCTAGACTTGGATCTCCGTGCCAAATTTTTCCGCAGGTTGAATAATAGTAAAGATATTAGCAAAAACCACAGCAGCGACAATAGCGACAAGCCATAGCCACAGTAAGAATAGAATGACAATGTAACGGGAAGGCGAAAGTGCGGGGAGAATAATTACATAAGAAAACTACGCAAAAAACAATACAGACACATGAACGAAGCCATTTTGGTAGAACGTGCAGAAAATATTGGGCGAAAAGTATATCGAAAAGAAACGCTATGACATAATCGCCGAGTATCTAAGCGAATCACGGCAAAAAAAGAAAAGAAAACATGAAGGTACGACGACGAAAAGCTAATGCATGAGTGACATTTTTTTGTAATATGATTTGTAAATAAAATATTAAAAAATAAATGAAAAGTGAATATGGCTGGAGGTGTTCATTTGGCTACATAAATATCGACAGAATTATACGTTCCCTAAATTGTGAGCTTATCATATATATCATAGTGAAACTATTTTCTTGGTCCACGCGATCATTATCCAGCTGAGACTGGGTATATAAACAGAATTTCCATGCTTTAGAACAACCATAGAGCCTATAATATAATGAAATTTCATTAAAATAGTGACTGTGCGGTACACCGTCATCTTTAGGATATTTTGTTTGGCAAGGCAGCCAAAGAGGAATTCGACGACGCTCAGTTAAGCGAGAAGGAGCAGAGGTAGCATTTGTAGAAATAGCAATAACGTCATAGAGCAATGACGCTGCCCAGGTGGCAGGTAGATGCTCTAACGTTAATTTTTAGACACACCATTTTCGTTTATGCAGAATTAACGTTTATCATATATAGGATGAGAAAAATAGGTTATAGTATAAATAAAAAGAGGCCTACATTTTATTTTTTGACATATTGCTACGGTCTTTGAGGTATTTTATTTTAAGTAAAAGTTCGCCGGCCTTATTAGGCTAATATTTTCGCACGTATAGTGTTTATCTGTTCTTGCCTAGCACGTAAAAAGAAATGATACAGAATTGTTTTTCGATCGCTGTCATATGAAACACAGACAAGAATTACTTTCCTAGTCAACCTCTAAAGCATTTAGGTACATCAGATTTAACTTTTCTCCCCATTGTCGCTTGATAAGATGTTCATGGAAAAAAGGGTAAATAAAACAAGGCACTGAAGAAATCGACGCCGCCCCTGAAAAGCTAGTAAAGCTGTGTTGTTGACCAACCACTTTTTATATGAAGGCGCTATGACAGTGGCTGTCATTTTCACCACGAGTGTGTGTGCATAGGCTTGGTCATCAGGTATCATCATTAGCGTAAGAATGGGCCATGCTTTTGACCGCTGCGGATGTCGCATTTGAATCATCACCACCACCACCGCATCCACCATGTCAGAGTTTGCCATCAGAGTTTGTCTGTCGGATGTTCCGCACCCGATGACGTCACTACAAATTGCGAATGGCGTGGCGCCGACTATTTTGCTTTTTCCGTCTCTTGTCTATGACCATTCTGTGTATGGCTCTTCAGCTAGCGCGATCTTGGAGCGTTACAGTGTTCTTGTCTTGCTCGTTTGCGTATACCGGCCGATAGTGTCATTGACGCGCCATCCACAGTTAGCGGAATAATAATTGTTAGACGATTGCCATATCAGTACAGACTATAAGACGAGCAATGTCTGCCCGGACGTACGGGAGTTGTTAGAATCGGCATAAAAGAGGTTTAGAACGACGTTCGAAAAAGGCCTGATTTACTTAACGGCAACCAACAATACCGCCACTCGATGGCAAATTGGAGAGGTAGTCATTATAAAAAACTTTGGTATAGAAAGCCCTTTTTCGTACCTAAGCGACTTACCTTCGACTAAAACAAAGTTGTCGCAAAAAATGGAGCTTCGTAGAATAGTCGTGTTTTAACAGGCGGAACGCCTCAGCTCCACTGAACATAATCATAGTTATGGACAAAAGGAAAAAACAATACACCTTTCGATCATCTACGAAGTCTTATACCTTCATAAATGTCATTGTGAGAAGAGTAGGTTAGACTGACTGAACAAATAGTGACGTTGTAGTCGATCAAGTACGTTGGGAACGTTTCAGGTTAGCCAAAAAACAAGAACCTCGTATGGCTTTTTGAAATTCGCATGGCAACGAGAAAGACCGAGGAGAACAGACGTATGTACGTACAGCATCGGCTTCTCGTGCAAAAAATTATATTTTCCGATAAAGAAACCCTTCAGGGCCGATTTCGTAGAAAGGTTTTTCCTACTGAAACACGGTGACTTACTCGAGGAACTTAGGAATAGTGGTGTAATGACATTTATCCTTATAAAGCCTGACTGCACAATACACTGCTGTTATAACATTTTTGATAAATAGTTGAGTTTCATCAAAGTTGAGCTTTAGTACATCAGTACCTTGCTTGCAACCAATGTTTTTATTCTTCCCTTTAAAGAGCTCTTATCTTAGCAATTTTATTAGTTCGCCGCAAGTATGAATCTTTTCATATTTCGGTCTATAATTATTTAGTCAACTCATAAGCGTAATAATGCCAGGGGTGAACCTTCGACTGGTATGTGTAAAATAATTAACCAGCCAATTAGTCGAAAATTGTGAAAACCAATTGTGTTCCATTTATCACTCTGTGAAAAATGTCAAATACCTTCAAATGGCTGTAAATAGTGTATAGCTAAGTAATACGTCATTTAACTACACCGCACTGTTTCAAACGCGAAATTTCGTCTGTCAAGACATTTCTAAATCCTGAATTAAACCCTGCGGAGGTCCTCAACGTTTTAAGCTTGGAACAGCTTGTCGCGTTACCTCAAGCAATTCTAAGTGTACAGGTCCATCGCTATGGTACATTTGTTATGGCAATATGAGCAGCTATGCAGCCAGGTACTTCAACGTTTCGACCATTGCTACGACAATGATACAAAACGGATTAATATTAAGCAATCCATTTATAGAGCACGTTTGAATAAAGAATGCCGTTCAGTTGACATATCCCAATTTTCTGACGTTTAAATCCCGTTTATAAACTAAAAATAAGATTTAGTACTGCATTTTTGTAAATTGGCAGAATGCTCGCGTACTACACGTTTTCTTTGACCGACTGAAGAAGCCCTTTCTTTAAACGTCCCGGTTCTCGATAAGCCATAGGGCAGTGACTCAAACTGTTGTAGCTGCTACTGTGGTTGTCACACGAACTGCGTCCGGTAATAGGCCCGAAGCAGCTCATTGCCCACCTCAGCCCCAGCTTGTTTTGCTTCGTGGCCAAACAGAGACTGTTGCTGCTACGACTAGTCGTTCTAGGCGTGTCGGGGCGTTGATCGTCACATGCGTATAAGTCAAGCAGTGAAGAACTTCAGCTTGCCCAGAAGCTTCAGATAGCACCGACAAACGCTTGTTGGAAGGGACAGGATGCGATGCTACTAGAGCCTTTGCGTTGATGTTGCCCGTATGCGTGGGTGGACAACGGCGTCGACGATACTATATACTGAGCACTAACGGAACTCCGGGTAATGGCTAGAGAGCAGTAGAAACTGGAGAGTGAGTTTTCTATAAAAGGATGCTACCCTGCGCCACACTCAGTCGACCAAACGGTGGCGGGTGCTACGATCTAAATCAGTCAATGACTCAATCGAGTTTGAGTACTAAACTTTAGATTTGGGCTTGCGCAGGCCTTCCTGTCTATTAAGAAAAAAAGGGCCAGAAGGCTTAAATATGGGTAAGCATAGAAGGTAAATTTTCGAAAAGAATATGGGTTCAAAATGTAATCAGAAGTAAGTGGCCGCTTAGCAGTCTTATCCAATACATGCCAGAAGTGTTAACGCTTGGCATGCTTCTAATACCGACAGGAGCTGCTACCCTGTTGTGTAACTGCTTTGGAGCAGGATGTACGCTAATGCAGTTTAGGGGAACTAAATAGCGCAACCCTCGAGCTGCGAAGACAAAATAGTCTTCAATGATGTTCTCATCATCATGTTCTCTAACGAGCCAAGAAACGGGCTTGATTGTTTTGAGTTTTATTGGGCCTTGTTTCGATCTTTGTCCGTGGGACTGCTATTGGTGGTGCGCATTTTTTATTTCCGTCCCATGCAACTACCACTGATTTTTTTGTTGTGTTGCACAGTTGGGGCAAATAACGTTAGTGCGTTCGTTGTATAAAGTAGGCTGTAAGGGTTATGGGGAGTTGTAGTGACCGTTATCAATGTCCCTTAAATTACCTTGTCACTGGCGTTGTGTATTTACTGCTGTATCTGACTGCTATAGCTGCTGTACGGAGTCTGACGGAATCTACGTTAAGTGGCACGTACGCGTGGCGTGTGTGTGTGTATACTGAGTTTTTTTTTTTTAACACAAGCGGTCGTGTCCATACGCTCAACTATTTGTTGCCATATACTGAATAGCTGATTGGATGAGTGTTGTCGTCAACAGCCCCGAGGTCGCAAATTTCTCACATTATCTGTCACTTCAACTTACTCTCGCTCTGCCGACCTCTCCTGCTCTTTCTCGCGTTATCATTCTGCCCACCAGTTTGGGCATTTGTGAACGAAAAGTGATGCCGGCGGAGCACCAGCAGATATGGGAAGAACCAAGGCGGCGCTGTTGGTGCTGCTTGTGCCGGCAGAGAAGAGAGGCTGTGTGGGCTGCGAACTGTAGCGTAGATGTCCACTACTTGCAGTTTTGGTGTTCTATCAGTTTATAACTTTGACAGGGCGTTATTTCTTATTGTCCCTTTCGCCAATGGCTATACTGTTAGACTGCAACGTTCGATCACCGCAGCCCTAGTGGTTTGATCAGCCTATAGCAAAACACGCGGTTCATGTTCCACCAATGGAACCCATATGTTTGTTCTCGCTACTTAACTACAATCTAATATGAAAATCACCCGACGGAACGTCCAGAGGTAAATGAGGTAATGTCACTACAGAGAAGATGCTTACAGTGCAGTAGAAAATCAGCTTAGATGCTTCTTTCAGTTATATTTATATACATCTGCTCTATTATGGTATTATTGGAGTTGCTTTTAAACATTTCGTTTTTGATCTTTAGTTTGCTGCCTCTCTCTCCCAAACAGGGCGATGGTTATGGCATACGGAATACCAGTCTCAAGTTATCCTCTCGTTTTCCTTGCCTCCCCAGACAGCCTCTCTCGATGCTGAGGATGACGCCGAAGCTATTGCTCGAAACATTTCATGCCCTTCGCTTCCATTCAAGCTTGCCAGAGCACGCTCCAGGGACACCCGAGGGGAGCTCCCAGCTGGGGGCCCTACTCAGGCACAGACCACTGGAGAAGATCCTGTTGGGTAGAGGGTGGTGGTAGACAGCTGAGTCATCGTCTAGCAACGACCTCTCTCGCTCTTCCATGGACACCCCCTGGTACCACAATCCAGCTATCATTCTACTAGCCATGCCGTTAAAAACATATTTTTGAACTCTCCCTGAACTCAACACGTGAGCGACGGCACCCGCCATAAAACCGTAGCGCCATAAGGTATATAACGCCATTTGGTAAATTACCGAAAATCTCAGCTTAAAAACGAGATTTGTAGACACATTCAGCATCGCGTGTTTCTCGACTATTAAAATTTTCATATACGCATTTTCGTAATTCGAGTAGTTTTAATACATGTTACCCTCTTTTGTGCGCCTTTTTACGCCTGTTATCATCGCCACAACCGTTTATAATCTCCAGCATCGTAGCCGGTCTTCGGAATCCATCAAAGGCTCAAAACATGTGTGTGCTCTTATATTATTAATCTAAATCAATATCACTTTTCAAATTTGTCTTTTACGTCGAATACGGAAACATATCAATAAGCAGTTTCTAGATACATATCCACCTGTTGTTGACCTGCCTAAGTAAGTTATATGCAAAATTATTTCCTTATTTTGTTAACTCCCTTTCATACAGAAATATGCAATAGTAATAGCAAGTACAAGGATCGGCGTACAATTCGACAAAAAATTATGTTGATTGTATTCGCCTCGCCCTCAGAATAGCGCAATGATGCCCTGTATCCTGGAATGGCCCTTGCCTAGTCCATTCTGATGAGAAGTAAAATGCTCAAAGAGCACCAAGCGACAAGGAAAATCTACACCCAGACAGCAGGACATATTCTTGTGTACGACAAGCAGACGTCGATTAAAAAAAGCGTCGTAAGAGGGAGCAACAGAGCCTAGAAATATAGCTTGAGTAGTCTAATCGCTGTTCGCTCGTAGTGACAACCGAAATGTTCCATCACGCCTCCAGATACACCAAGACGGAGTCAATGGATTCTCTCCTTGTCTATCGAACACTGTTATTTCTTCTTGTGAGCCGATCATCACGGTTTTGTTAGCATGTTTGAATGAACTTATACGCAAATATCCAATATATCAAACTCTATCTTAGTAATAAACAACACTGGCGGTTATAAACATAATTTCTGACTGAATTCTTTAAATTTTAATTTAGATTTTTATATAAATTGTCAGTAGGTGGTTTGTGTATGCTAGTGAAAAACTAAATAAGATACGGCCTGGGTTGTAATTTATTACTATTAGACTAAAGTTATAAACAGGCGTCAGCAGTTTTTTTATGACGCGCATATGCTCAAGATCATCTCAGCTTATTTGGCAAGTAAGAAAATATGGTATTAATAAATTTATTGATAAATACTACAGTTCGACAAAATCGGGCATTAACCGATTTTAATTTGAAGCGTAAGACGCCTCCAATAAGCTCATGTTGAGTCTTCTTGCATCGTTCCGAATAATAACAAAAATAATAAAAAAAACGCCCTGAAGCGTTACAACAGCGGAACGCTTTATATTTTCTCCCACTAAGATCGTTAGCGCTGTTGGTGTCATGCAACCAACCAATCGTTACTCCTCAACAGCGAATCACTTGACGAACACTGACAAAATTTCTTATTTTTACTAAGTATTTGTTTCCTGTTTAAAAACTCATGAATGTGAGCTTCAACATGTATATATATATATCTATATATATATATAAGCTAATTTGAAGACTAAGTACAGCAATTACATGTTGTACTTTTTTCGGCCCTTTTAATTCTTTATGCACATTTAAGCGTGAACTGGGGCGTGAACTTTCTAGTTCACGCCCTCGTTAGCTTTAAGTACTTCATGATGGCAGTTGTCACACTCCTTTCGAGGGTTGACAATCCTCTACTAGGGGTTCTGTGCGAGTTGTCACTGGCATACTGGAAAACCAACGCGAGACCAAGACCGAAAACCAGGGCATTTTTATACTGCAGTAGATGAACTAAGAATCAATAAGCTTTATATCTACAAAGTGGAGCTTCTTCGTCCAGAGTCAAATCTTATTTTCATTTCCTTGCAATGCGCCTTGGTTGGCCCCTTCTTACTTTTTCATAGATGTCACATTGGCTTAAAAATACAAGACAGCCAGCCGGACCTGTTTAAGCTCGCTAAAGTGAGTGCCATCACCAACCTTTCTTGATGCATCTACAATATCGTTTTTATAATATAAAATCTTCGTATAATATGATGTGTAATATAAATACGCGTAAGTCCATAAAAGACCAGAAAAAGGTCAATAGGATGTGCTGTCGAAGATGCTGGCAGTTTGCCAGCTTTATCAGAGGATTGTGTTTCAGAGAAATATCGGACACTCTGGTGAACATTTGGCGTACTCTTGAGTACTGTTAACTCCGTAAGTATATAGAGTACTTTTTTAAAAAATTTGGAAGGAAAAAGGAAAGAATAAAACTGCTAAATATTAGCCTTCGAAAGTGTGAACACAATGGCTTTACCCAGAATTTGGTGACATTCAAACAAGAGTACATTTTATTTTGAAACACTGGAGCATAAACTTATTAGTGTATCAATAATGACCAGCTATAATGCGAGCTAAGCGAAACGTCACATATATTAGAATACATGACATAATAATTAATTGCTTGAAGTGTTATAGTCCGAATGTTAATTATAGCAATGCGTTTTGCGAAATATCGATTTTACATCTAGCTGACATTACTGCACGCTGTTATGGACCACTCAGTGCTGATCTGAAACTATGCGTATACCCATGATGGTTAGCTTGATTACTCGTTTTTTTACAGATGAAAGTACAGCTAGAATAATTCCGAAGTTTCGATTTTATCTACATGAGTGAAAAAATTTTAGCAGTCACATATTTAACGATGCTACTGCATATGACTCTATTTATTTGCATTTATTTACGTATAAATTTATTTTAACATCCAGCTTGTACGAGTCTTTTGGTATCAATGGTTATATTCTACCTAAAGCTATAATTACTCATGATTATAGGTCGCTTATTTTTTTATAAAACAATTATAGGTACAAGATTGAAAAATAAATGAAATGTAGAATAAGTAATTAAATTAATGCATGGTGACCACAAATATGACCACAAATATTTTCACATTAAATATTGGTCACAGGATCTGATCACGACCTTTCAAAATAACGATAGAGATGAAGAACACACGCTTTACGCTCCAATAAAGCAGTACTTTTATTGGTTAACAGGATAGTCAATTAGGCTTATTAAAACTCAAAGACATCTTCGCTTTTAGGTTTTTAAACATGTTGGGACAAAAAGCAACCGCCGTACAATTACAATGGCCCAAGCAGGCGCATACGTTGTACTTGGAAGATTTTGGTTGGCTGAAAAAGTGGTAACTCGAAAGAAATTTGCAAGCTTACCGTTTTAATGTAAATAACCAATCTGTTCGCAGTGTGTTTCGCGGCCGCACAGAAGTAAATCAATGACGAGTTGGGGCTACCAACCACTCTGCCTTGTAATCGAAATATTTTTCACATCCGTGGTTTAGTTGTAGCACATTGGCCATGTTCAAAGTAACTCGTTTAAACTAACCGTTTGGCACTTGGTCGCCTACGTGTTCTAATCGCTTTCTTGTTTTCCTTTTTGTGTTCGCATGTTTAGTTTTCGAGACTGCTGAATGCCCAGGTCAGGCCTAACGCTACAAAGTGGTCTTGTCGTTGACTTTTTGCATTGGTGGCACTGTGACCAAAATAGCAGAGAGACAAGGGCGGCACTAAAACACGATAACGACTGAAAGAAAAAGCGAGTCTACGTAAAAAAATTATGAAATAGAGAAGCTGTTTTCAGCCAAGACTTGATCGTGTGGCTCAAGGACCTTAAGGTAACGTTGCAAATTGATTAAAATTAATGCCAATTTTTAGAACATTGGAAAACGTCTCAACGTCACTTATTACGGTTTCTAGAGGCAATATTGTACTACTTATATTAATAATGCGTTTATTCTTTGAACACCTGATATTTTACGGGAAATATCTATTTTCAACCAACTATGAAGCGCCCGATTCGTTTTAACGATCCCATTCAGTCTAATGTCTCTTGAAAGCGTGGCAGCTATAAATTCAACATATAGACATTACCAATGATACAATAACACGATTGGTTTCACCATAATATATTTCTTGTGACAGCCGACTTCTCTTTTTGAACCCATAATAATATGAAAGGCTTTCAGTTTGTGGCGCAATATGGATTTAAAAGTTTTTCTAGACAGGTTTTCTAGGCAGTGTTGATTAACGTCTCTCATGTTCGTCTTGTCCTCACACAAAATATGCGTCTTGAATCTTCATGCCTTTATACTTTTCTACATATTGCTGTCTCTGTTGCTGCCGCTATAGCTTCTGCGCTTTTTCGTACTTCAATCAGGATCAACTCAATGTACCGTATCAAGTGATTGATTTGATTTAAATTTGACAACTGCTTAATATCTAGTTATCTCCGATCTCCTGCATCGGTGTGTCCACACAATAAACGTTAAACACCAATTATTGCAAAAATCGTTTAGACGAAAATTGCCGATTTGTAGAAATTCGAAAAAACGAAGCCAAAATATTAAAAAAGGCATAGGCCAAGACCTAAACACTGGCAGCCAAAACACCGGCAGCTTCTTTAGTAATTCTGCAACACGTCAAAAGCACAGGTAAATTAGCTGTTTAGACCATTATCACTACCAACCTTAAAATTGAGTTGTTATTAACATTATATTAGAATTAGTATCATTAGTCCACGGCTTACAGATTAAGTATTTATTCAGCTTTGTGCATAAGTTTCATATCGCTATTTATTGGCAAGATTTATTTAGTTAAATGTATTACTATTAACAACGAGATCCAGACAGCCGAACCTCGTTTAGTTTCTCCTAGGTTTTTAGACAGCCACTTGCAGTTAGATACATGGATATTTTGCTTAAAGCCAATTTAAGCGACATTAATACGTTTTCCATGAGAAACATCAATTGGGGAAATTGATTATAGAAAATACTGTCACATCAGCTCAACGAGATGAGTTTCTTCTGGCCTCCACATTTTTACGGCGAGCAGAGACATGTTGACCTCATTTGCAATATTACTGCCATTCTCAAACTCCGATTGAATTTGTGTATCTTAGTTGCTAAGTAATGTGTATACCCGCGAGGTCATCGAATCAACGTTAAACAAACATAGTATTGATGGTTTAGAATTATATAGCATATAATAGGCACGGAAAATTCTCATGTAACGTAATAACGTAGGTATTACTGCAACCGCAGTTCACGTTGTCGCGATATTTTTCACACATAAAAATTCGTATGAGATATTTTCGATGTATGTCTAGAATTCTCGAGGGTTATATTTTTACGAAAAACAATATCTAATATGCTTTTGCAAGCCTAGGCCGTTACCTGTCTTATTACATGTAATGGCCATGTATAACTATATCTCTGCTTTATTTTGCACTCGTAAATTGTTTAACTAGTTAAGTCAAGCTTAGGACTATTTGAGAATCTGTGACAAAAATGGCAGGTTTGAATGCAGTATAATAGCAAAAGATAAGCATCATATTAGTGAATAAATTAAGATTTCATTAGAAGATTTTTAAGAATACAAAAATCAACCGAAATAAATAATACTGAACACTCTGTAGCTCATACGCTCTAAAAACTTATTGACTGTTGAAAATAAGTAAAAAAAAAATAATTAGAAAAACTTACAAATATTTCGATATATATAACGTTGCATAAAAAGTAGCATAGAGCAAGAAAGTCTAAATTGATATGATTTATCGCTACATTAAGTTTTGTGTGCTCCTTCCATTAAGAAAATCAGAGCTCGTGTGGAGATCTCCAAAGCGGTAGCAGCCGTAGATATTAGATACTTTAAATAACACATTAGGAGTTTACTGGTAAACTTTGCTACTACATGTTCCAGCTTATTCCGAATAGTAATAAAGATAGATGTATAAAAAGGGTTCCATTCTTCCGCTTTTCGACGCTTCTTAGGATGGAATGTATATACATAAATCTAACTTACACACTTCTCAAGTCACTAAATCACCTTTTTGTTTTATAAAAGGATCACAATGTTGTTTACATTCATCTATTGTTATTGGCTGTTCGCTCTGTGCTTCTGTCACTGTATATGATATGCGTATCCAACGATATGCTTCTCTCTCTCTTGCTCTATCTATTTATGAACTGCGAGTTGGCTATTTCATTTAACAACGAAGAGCCAATGCGAAGGACTATATCACGGACCACCGCTATATTTCGCCAGTCGTTGCACCAAATATAACAATAAAGAGCATTAGCGTCGAGAGACCCCACATGCTAGGAACTCTTTACCGCCATGGAGAGATGGACGTAAAGTGGAACTAAATCTTTATGCAAACACACCATTGCCCGAATCTAGCTTCTGGATAGCGTTACCCTCGCGTGGCATTTCATGGTAGAATCTATCCTCTTGAATGGCGTTTGTGTTATATAAATTAGCCACATATTAAAATAGTTAAAATACTGACAAGTTTCATAAAATTCTATTTTATATATATATATATATATATATATATATATAT
>MNPL01008181.1:0-14425 GCA_002081605.1 Tropilaelaps mercedesae | reverse complement strand
GTTCAGCCGTACGTGATCCTTTCGCCTTTCGTGTACGCGATCCCTAAGAAATCTGATCATCGAAAAAAAAAAAAGATCTGCTCATCGTTTCTCTTATTGTGTTGCTTCTTTGAAGGAATGCGCAGATTTTCCATGTACGAGAATTGACGGCGTCGATATTATCTAATGTATGTCAGTTAGTTTCGAGGACTGTTCATAGGTTACGTTAGCCATGAATCGCCGTAAAAATGCGCGTTTTTCCTCTCGAATTGCGCTTGTCAATTCGTTTGACGACAGATGTCGCGTTTCGTTTCGACGGTATTCCTATCGCATGAGTGATTATTGCCAGTCTTGCCGTGCTAGGTTGGACTGTCCGGACTGACTTCGATCTCCTCATTTGGTCGAACCGCTCAATCATCGCCATCGGCCGTTGCCGACACTGGCGGCAGGCGAATGGGTTGCTCTCAAAGCCACTATAACTTCAATTAAGTTTTTTCCTTTTGTCTTCCTCGAAGGTGGTTCAGCATAAGTACGCCACAACCCTCACCGGTCGATGTGGAGTAATTCTAGGTGGTGGGTCTCGCGACTTCATCACGATATCGCTGAACGGAGCAGCGACTTCAACAGGGAATCTCCTCTCTTCACACTACCTTCGTCAAGAAGTAATCGACTGAGGGAGGACAAATAGAACGAAAACTCTTCGTAGTTGTCGCTTGCATTGTTTATCCCTTTCGAGAGCGTTCGCTCTCTCCCCCTCACGTTCGCTGCCATTTCGACGACTGAACAGATGGCGCGCAATTTGCTGTTGTCACTGTTGTTGGTGTCGTGCGTGCCACTGACGTGCGATTGAATCCAGCTCGAAGATGAGTCGGTTTGCCTGAACTCGGCCACTCTTCGGCGCCATATCCAGCCGTTCGTTCCGTGTGAGTGAGTGAATGCCACTGATTGAGCGATTGCGTGCAGAGAACTCAGACTGCGTCTGATCTCTCGGTCCACGCCTCGCCGTGATTGTGGCTACGGCGTCCGATGTAGCTGCTGCTTGTGCCGCGTCGTAGCCAAATCGTCAGTTTCTTGCGCCGCCGAACGGAGTAACAGCAGCAGCAACAGAGGCGTACGCAGTGGTGGTCAGTCGAGTTGTCGGAATAGGCACCGGAGTAGTGACCGCCCATAGAACTCATCGCGGCCGCTCGGCTTGGAAACGACTTTGCGATGCCATCGATGAGTTCCACCGGTCCGGATGGGAGAAGAGGGAACTGCTTGACGCTGATGCCTTTAGCGCAAGCTGTTGTCAACTTCTTACCGCGGATATTTCCTCCGGTCCGTACGGACTGGCTCTGGTTGGCGTCCTGTGCGCTGGTGACTGGGCTATGTAGCAGATGAGAGTGGTTTACGTGCCTCATGCTTGTTGTTGCTGAATGGCAGGGAATATGACGATAGTAGGAGAGACTCGTTCTTTCTCTGTCCTTCGTTCCTGTTGTTCAGAGTAGAGGTTATGCTGAGCCCTGTACAAGTCACAATATTTTTTAGGGTTGATCGTCAGTCAACATCTAACGTCCATGGTAGCGTCCCACACGGTAGTAGCCTTGTGCAAGTCAGCTTTGCCAAAAGCCTAACGACAGACTCAAGACGAATCGTTGTCACGTGAAAGTCTCTACTAATGGTAATCATATTTTATTTTTCGCTGACAAAACGAACGCGGAAGTCAAAACAATTCTCCATGTAATCTCAAACGTTCGTAATTGAATCACGCCCACGTCTCTGTAATGAGCGATGTTCGTAACCCTTACGGCTTTATATCGTTTATTGGATCGCGACAACGCATTCGTGTCCAATAATTGACATAGACGTCGAGCTTCTTAAGGTCGTCCCAATCGCACTATTTCAATTCGTCGTTAAACGCCGTACGAGCACGTACCACGATATTTAGATATTTTCGACCTTCATAAAGTTGGTAATGTGGGCAATGTTTTTGTGGTCACGTTTTGCTTCGTGGCCATAGCTGACTGTCAGGCGGTTTGTCAGTCTTGACGGCTCCAAACACGACAACCAATCGCTGGAAATCGCTAAATAGGAACATATTATAATGAACAACGCCCGTCCGGCACACGCCTATTAACGATAGCACACCCTGACGAAGAAGGAACAGTCACTGCCGCAGACACCGTACACAAATGAAGTTGTTGCTTGTTGGTTTTGTTGTTGTGATGTTGCTCGTAGCAGAACCACTGGACACGCAGTTCACTCATCCAAACAATATTGATCATGTCTGTTGCTGAATAGTCTGCCGTAGAATAGATAGCTGTTGAATAACTCGCTTCATCCCCCCAGCGAAGGGCAGGCATCGAAACTTGCCCCGCGTCAGTTGGAGATGGAGAAATATTCGAGACAATGTGATTGGAAAGCATATTTATTTCTCTCGTATAAGATATTCATATCGCGCGTTGTTTCATCACCGGAATGGGGTACGAGGAGTGACAAGGCTGGAAAGGCGTTAACATGCACACGGCCCCATCGCGCATCTACTGAAATTTGCACTGTTGCAGCGGTGCACTCTTCTCTCGGCACAGATTTGAATCTATTTCAGAACAATTAAATATGACGAGTAGAGAACCAGTTCTCATTACCGTTAGCCAGTAAAGCAAAAACTACCGCAGTCACCCAATCCTGGATTTCGTTGTAGACGTAACAAAGCGCCGTCTTTGAATCACGAGCCACCAAGGAAACTGCTCAAACATGAAAAACCAATTATACACAGAGTAACACAGAGAATAAATAATAGCTAAATTAGTTTAACAGCACAGGGTAGATGAACGGTTGTATTTCAGACTAACGGAACCTGTTTGTCTATTCACAATTGTAGTGTGATAATCATATCACAGATAGAGCTGATCTGGTTTTTCGGCTTTAATTAGATTTCTGGTCCCCTTTTTTACAGGGTAATTTATTTCGAAACCAATGATATTATCGTCATGATTTATTAACTCATTAAGAAACTCTTACACACGGCGCGGATAGTAAATGTAAGTATATACGTTTCGTGTAAAAATGAAAAATAAATTATCGAAAATGGGTCCGTTAAACCTGTTAGTCATTTTTCGGCATTGTTATGCTTATCACCATAATTAATGTCGCTCTCTGATCAGGATCTGACGAAACATTTTGTACACAACAGGATTTTTTTTTTCATCATCTTGAAACACGCAAGAAGAGTGTTAGGAAGGTAATCGAAATTATGTTGCCCATTCCACACAATAGCTTTACTTACGCTTTATTCGTTTGCCATTTATTAACAACATCGATTTCGGTCGTTTTAATTAATAGCTGCTTACCTTGAATGCTGCGTTAGCGTAAGTCACCACGAATGTAAGCTATACGAAAAACAGACAACTTTTCCAACTTATTCACCTAATTGCCACTTTTTTATTATTTATGTTTACTAAAAATCGATGGTAAACCGTATCCATATACTTTCAGGGACCTTTCATCTTGTTCAACGGAAGCCAATATTTGGCCATTCCCAAAGATCGGTTTAGTACCAGGTACCTCGCCCGCTCATTGGCTACTACGCTTGTCCATTGTTATACTATCTCTTAGGTACACACACACACACACACACACACACACACACCTCCATAGAGGGATACACACAGAGACACAACGTGTGCGGGCGCCCCGAACGGTGCACAGATACTCTGTCGTTCTCAATTGACTCCGCTATATCCTGCCGGCCCTATTCCCTCTCTCTAATTTCCTACTGCGGTGCGCAAATACGACCCACCTCCTCTACGAACCTCATCCTTTATTCCTTTCGGCGATCGCCTTCGACCTGAGACATGCTTCTCGCATAGTTCGTGTCGTTGGCCATCAACGACCTATTCGCACCAATCTTGCCAACGTCGTCAGGATCAAGAAAGCCATGAGCCAACCCAATCGTAGCCAGGACCCCGGCCGAGTCTTCGGCCTTTCTCCTCACGCCTAACCTGCCTCCCTCGTCTTGCCGTCCTAACGTGACATCTCGTGATGATCGTGATGTTCTTCTTTTAGCTGGATCCTTTTTGAGGGTAAATACTCATTACTCGGTAGGAGGGTTACTGTAACTAAGGGCCTACACTGGAGAAATAATGTTGAATGCACGGCCTACACAGACGGCTCAGATATCGACGGACGCCCCATGAATATCCATCGCGCGGCTCAGTACAACCGAGTCGAGCGGCAATCGTCCTCACGTGCGTACAGGCTGCTGTTACCCAACACCGACTTCGCGAGTTATCCATCCGGCTAGCGCTCGCAAGCGATATTTATAGAGGTTCGAGCCTTCAAAGTCGGCCGAGAGAGTCGTCGATGTGGTAAATCCTCAATTCCACACAGGCGTGCAGCTCCACCCGACCTAACCGGACGGCTCTCGCCTTCACACACACACAATCGCCGCGACAACAATTCTATGCATCGAGACGAACCTCACTCACACTTCTGCTTCTGACGACGACAGGCAATTGAAGACGCCACGTCAACGACGCTTCGTCTGGACGGACAGCTTCACGAAACTTCGTCTCACTTCGGCCAAGCGCTAAACTACGAAACGACGCGCTGAAACGTCCATTCGCAACTCATGAACTATCGAATTTTAGGTGTCCGTACACTTCTGCTCATGTCTGCTTTGGCTGGTCACGTCGCTGACAACATCCGTACACGCAGTTGTTGTCGTCGTCGTTGTCGTCGTCGTTGTCGTCGTCGTTGTCGTTGTCGTCGTCGTCGTCGTTGTCGCGCGATAGTCGACTCGTGCGTTAGCATCGATCGTACGGGTGGCCATACTGAAGACGTTCCTGTACAAATTGCGCAACATTGCGCAAATTGCGCAGATCTGTGCAACATTTCAAGGTTGTCTCTTGTCAGGAAAGCCCGCTCTAGCCCCGTTACGACGTCTCGGTCACATGAACGCCCTACAAATGTGCGCCAAACGCACATATTTACATAACATGCACTGGAAGATGTCTTAACAAGAACAACAAAAAAAAGAACGGTTTGCAAAGAATAGCCTTCTGCAAATAAGCTCTTCGTCATTTCGAGCTAGCTCAACATCTCTTTCCGCAGTTTACTGGCAAACTTGGTGATTGGTAACTTGAGTGACTGGTTAACTGTTCGTTTGAACGCGCGTTTTTTATTTTAGTTCGCTCTTTCTTCGTTTCTTCGTTTAGTACTCTCATCTGCTTTTTTTGCGTGGCGTAAGCTGAATACGAGTGATACGTCCCTGTGACGGTTCAAACAACCATTAGGAACGATTCCGGTGTCAACGATGCGTGTGAGTATGTGTGTGTGTATGTTAGTGTGTGTACGTGTTAGTGTGTGTATGTGTGTGTGCGTGCGCGTTAGTGTGTGCGTTAGTGTGTGTGTCTGTGTGTGCGTTAGTGTGTGTGTGTGTGTGTGCGTGCGTGCGCGTTAGTGTGTGTATGTGTGTGTGCGTGCGCGTTAGTGTGTGTTAGTGTGTGTGTGTCAGTGCGTTTGTGTGCGTGAGTGTATGTGTGTGCGTTAATGTGTGTATGTGTATGTGCGCGTGCGTGAGTGTGCTAGTGTGTGTATGTGTCTGTCTGTTTGTGTGTGTGTGTGTTAGGTGCGGAAATGTGTAAAGCAAGCTTTCCTGTTCCGGCTAAAAACGAATGGAACCGGAGGTACTTAACTCATTCGTGTGTGAAATTTCATCCTGCTCTAATGACTCGAAATCGCTCCTCAGGTCGATTGGCGAATCTTCGTTAAATATAAGAACACATTTTCCAACTGGCAGAACGCTACACACATTAACAACAGCAGTAAACGATGCCTTGGCGATGTTCTTTGTCGTTGTATAAATTCAACATCGAGGGCCATCGCTGATCGTTGAAGGCGAACCTATAAATAAAGTGTAGACAAACTGAAGTGATTTCCTCCACCTACGACCCAAAGTATCGTTCGTAGAAAATCAATGTTGCCATTTTACTGTCGGTGCCACATAAAATATCGAAATACTCCTTTCACACCCAAAATCACGCATCCAACGGTGAGCAAGACGTCAAGGTACATCGACGCGTAACCAACTTCTCTTCACGATCGTATTCATGAACAGAATCATCTACGAAGAAAGTGCGCGATGTCATCTCGGTAGACAGCGCGTTATAAACAGCTCTTCGGCACCTTCACGTAGTTGAAGTGATCCTCGCCGTCCTTCACGAAGCCGCTAATTGGCAGAGATGCTCTAGGCAAGGTCACCCACCAGCAGATGTTAGACAGTGTTACGCATGTAGTGGCTGCCATCTAGGGCGTTACTCAACTTCGGTCGGTTTTTTTTTCTTGCTGACGCTGATTAGACAATGATTAGACAGAAGTCCGGAGAAGTTGGCTGCCTTTAACGGACGCCGTCCAATCGACGCCAAAACGAGAGAAAGTTCATTACCCACTCGGCTAAAAAGCGACCACCACCACCACCACCACCACCTACTCGAGTTCAACAGCGAAACGCCGATGAGGACATGATCATGCCGCGACTGACGCCGCCAGGATTAGCTTGTTTATTGGTTAATTTGACTGCCCTACATGACCGGGGAATTTCAAGGCTACCGCAATTTGTCTCTTTATACGTATACACACACACACACACACACACCAGAAGGAGAACTAGCGATCGACAACGGAGAAAACAAAAGCCGCAAGCGTTTGCCTCTCTATAGGTTGCCCTTGTCGTAGACCCGCTGAACTAACCCTAAACTGTAGCGGCAGTTGAGTGAGGCATAAGCGAACGATAGCGTCACTATATTAGGACGATTTCGTATTGAGCGACTCTTTATTAGACATTCTACAGGTACGACGGCTGCACAGACGCCCAACATTCGAGTGGAGCAGGACGAGGCGGAGCGCCCGCTTTGCCAATTGGGCGAGGCGAAAAATGATGATAAACACACACACACACAGAGAGAGAGAAATTATCTTCGTTTCTGCTTCTGGCGTTGTTGGACAGGAGTAGTTGTCGATTGAGTTCGTTGTAGTGGCGGCGGTTGCGGTTCAAGGGACGAACGCATTCGTTGGACCCATTCGAGTGACGGGATTCGCCTCGCCTATGACGATAGATAGCGTGAAATTGAGATCACGACCGGCGTTATGCGTCTACTGATCTGCTTTTGACGCCCTCCGCCGGTCCACCGTTGGCCATCGATGTCTATAATCACTGTTGTTATTACTGCTACTGCCGTTGTGGATACGGCCGACGTTGGCGAAACGACAAAGGAGCTGAGTCGGCCAGAACTCAACAAACTCGAACGAGTCGAGCGACGCCGCCGCCGCCGCCCCCGACTAGCTCAGTCCAGTTGGCGTTTTCGCCACTGTCGCCACATCAGCAGGCAGAACGGTCACGAGGAACGAGTGTGTGTAAGGCGTGACGAAAACGACACGCAGCCAGCCTATGTGAACGGAACCCGGACAGGGGGAGCGACCGATCAGACTGTGATTCGGCTTTGTCAAGCCGTCTCACAATCGGATCACAACAACAACTACTCTGATTTCGTAAATAAACACCGTTTACGCCTGAGTGGCCGGGGCAAGGCGTGACTGGATCAACGTGCGCATCGGCGGTGCATCAGCGAAAACTGCTGACACAGCTGCCGAATTGAATAAACACCTAATAATAATAACAATGACATTGGGCCCGCTCAAGGTCAACGCCACCGTGTCCAGACACGCACGCACGCACTCCGCACGTTTAGTCAAGGCGTGTTTGTTTGTTTGTCAGCCTGATCAGGACTGCTCGTCACCGGTCCAGTCGTCGGTGGTTGTGTGTTTTGTGAATAATGTCAAAACGTGCCAAACAAAGGTGCTTTATTGCCTATTTCATGAAGGAGGGCCGCATTGTGAGGAACTTCCTGTCGTGTAACTGGCGACATGTCCATGACGGATCCAGCCGTCGAAACAATGTCGCATGATAACTTTTGTCGATTATTTTCGAGGATATTGAGTTGATTATTATTTGACTCACTCGTACACGATGTTATGTTTCTGGGATGGCATCTAAATGTAAATTCGATGCTAAACAAAATAGCTCAACGTCGATTTCAACTGAGCCAACTTCTATGCCAAGCTACACATTTAGCTAAATATCTCCATATCTAGATCGCGTTCGAGTCAATGGACCTCTGACGCAAGCGGAATAGCTGTAAAAACTAGCTATAAAGAAAAAACAAAACGTATTACTTTGTAGCTACCGTTCAGGTGATCAAGTTCAATAGTGAAATGAGCAAGATAGTTTGTACGGAAGGAGTAGCTTCTTTCTCACAACGCTGGATAACCATTTCGCGGCCAACAGCCCGATGGGCCTGAGCCCCCCCTTGATTTGACCTAACAGCTGAAAATCAGCAGGGGCGGCTCGCCACTCGGCCAACAGCTCCACCATTCCATTGGGCGATTTACTCGACTAAGTCGACGCCAATACTCCCTCTAGCTGCTCGCCTACCTACCTATCTACCTAGCCACCTACCTACCTATCTATCTACCTATCTACCTACCTATCTACCTACCTACCTATCTACCTAGCTCGCCTATCTACCTAGCTAGCTAGCTACCTATCTACCTAGCTCGCTTATCTACCTACCTACCTACCTACCTACCTATCTACTTACCTATCTACCTAGCTCGCCTATCTACCTAGCTAGCTAGCTACCTATCTACCTAGCTCGCCTATCTACCTAACTAGCTAGCTACCTATCTACCTAGCTCGCCTATCTACCTACCTACCTATCTACCTAGCTAGCTAGCTACCTATCTACCTAGCTCGCCTATCTACCTACCTACCTACCTACCTATCTACCTACCTACCTATCTACCTAGCTACCTACCTACCTATCTACCTAGCTACCTACCTACCTAGTTCGCCTATCTACCTACCTATCTACCTACCTATCTACCTAGCTAGCTACCTACCTAGGTATCTACCTAGCTAGCTAGCTACCTACCTAGCTCGCCTATCTACCTAGCTAGCTAGCTAGCTATTCATTAACTCTATACAAACGGCAGCAGCGTCAGCGGCTTCTCGACGCCGACCGTGTCGGCTCAATGGAGGCTGGGCACTCAATCGCTTTAGACACCTTTATGATGTCACTCTGTGCTCGGCTCTAACGCGATCCCCCCGCGACCCGACCAGAGAGCACTCGAAAAGGTAGCGTAACGAATTAGCAAATCAACTGCGCGCCGGAATAGCCAAACTTCGTGTAAGTGCTTTTTCTCTCTCTATGTATCTATCTCTCTCTCTCGATTTCTATATCCTTTTCTGTGTTTCGTTTCGTCGATCTCCCTTATGCCGCCTTTTCGTCGCTCTACGCATAGAGACTTAGTGGGGCTCGGGCCTGTTTTCACCCGTTCAGACAGAAAGAGAGAGACACTAGACTAGACGAACTGAATGGGGTTTGTCGCAAAATCAACCGACGTCGACAACGACGTTGATGGTGAGCGCGCGTGGATGGTTCGTTCGTTCGCCGGCCACCACCACCGCCACCGCCTTTGGACGAGCCCTGCTCTGACCTAGCGAGAGGCTGAAGAGCGCTGGAGCCCGACCGATCCCGCGAGAGAGCGCCGTTGTAGAAACGCGCACCTACCACCTCCGTCTGGACGATGTCAGCCGGCATTAGAACATGCTTGACACTCGGGAAGGTGCTAAGGCCTGCCGGCAACAGCGGCCGGCGTCATCGGCCACCATCCCAACGCTATTGAGAGACGCAGATTCGCTTGTCACACTCATTAAAGGAAGCGCTTACATGAACCGACATGCGCATGCCGCCGTCATCGGATTGGAGAATAACATTTCACAGAGTTATGTGAGCCTATTAGCGGTGTAGCGTCGACAAGTTTCGGACTGTACAAGTTCCAGTTCTCCACGAAATGTCGAGTCCGAGCGAAATTTCGCGTTAAGCGTGGCCAGGATGACTCGCGCCTTGACGAAATACTACGACGTTCTAGGAACACACAAAAACAGGGCTGCTGATGAGCTGTTTCTAGAAAAGGCCTACGGAAAAGGCCTACGGAAAAGGCTTACGAAAAAGGCTTACGGAAAAGGCCTACGGAAAAGGCCTACGAAAAAGGCCTACGAAAAAGGCCTACGAAAAAGGCCTACGAAAAAGGCCTACGATCCATTTCCCAGTAAGAAGTCGCGCTTAGCTGCTGTACGGGTGTACAGAACGAGCTCTTTTTGCCTCCGCTGTTCTCATTTCGCTGTAGACCGACCGTTGTGCGGTACATCTACCGAGTCTCCATACCCCGTCCATAGTGTCGAGAGGTCGTTTCCTCAGGGTCATCGCAAATTTTGCAAAAACGAAGCCGCTCACACGACGTTACTGCCAAGCGATCCTGTCGTCTTGGACCCCTTGAAAAGTAGCTGTCGTCGCGCATTTCAAGGAGCTTCGAGTATGTGCGTTCGCTCGTGAAGTAGATTATTAGAATAGGCTCGAGTAGAGGCCCGAAGTTCTGTCTAACCATCGAGTAGAGCGTCGAGCATTCCGTGTTTGTCATACCCGACTACGTGACCCTCCACCGCGTGACATGAGTCACGCTATAGACCGACACGGCGCAACCAATATGGCCTAGTCCATCGAAGCGTGTCTCAATTTGTAACTAAGCGGCTCTTCTACCACATCGGGAAATTGCCGCGGCTATTGGGGGGGGGGCAGGGGTCTGGGACCTTGTTGCACAATGTCCGATATATTCGTGGCCTTTACATTCTACTCGACCGATGCTCCACGCGGGCTTCTTTCCAGATGACTGAAACATTCGCATGAAGACCTTCAACCGATGATGAGATCAACTCCTGCTACGGATCCTTCTGTGGAAATATCGCAGCAAACGTGTGTGGAAGTCGTTCGATGAAAAGTATAGTTCGGTCTTCTGCCAATGTTCAGGTAGAACGTGTGACAGCGGCGGGTCTCTGGGGCGGAGCAACAATTACACCAGTCGGACTTACGCAATTAACTATACGGATAGATAACAAAGGCTGTCGAAAATGAATAAAACCGTTTAAAGGGAACGTGACTCGTTTTTGGCTAACGGTTTTCGGCCGGGTATTGTATGTATGCGGCCAATCACACTCATACTCGCGCATTTATCTCTGGTTAGCCATTTTTTTTTTGCAAGATAAAGCCTTACTCTCGGTCATTTCGACCTAATCGGCAATTCTAGCCTTGACAGAGATCAGTTTTGTTTGCGCACGACCAAACCCTTCTGTTTGAGCGAGTCCTATACGAGCGTTTACCAACGCTTTACTCGTTTCATGGGACTTGTGTTGATGCGTGGTGGATTCACGATGACGTCAGCAATTTTTCCAAAAATGAAAAAACCCCATAATGTTGAGCTGTTACCATTGGGAACTAGACTTCGTAGATCTACGCGCAAGTGTCTTGAACTCCTCGAGGACCCTCCTCCTCCTCCTCCTCCTCCTCGTCCTTCATTCAATAAACTCCGTCAGGTAATCTCTAGAGATTCAGAAATCCGTCGAAAACTGCCGTGTCTGCCATTACTATTGTTGGGTTGCAATATACCACAGGTCCAACTCAACAGCAAATACCACCTAACCGCTGCTGAGACGAAACGTCCTTAACGTCGTACAAGCTAATCAATTTTGATGTGTGAAAATGAGCACACCTCTCCACGTTTAATATGACTGTTGACATTGAACATTTATTTAGCGCGTAATATCGTAATAATTAAAACCATTAAGACTTTACAGGGAACCTTCGTCGGCTGGCGGCCATCCATGATCATCTACCACTCACTCGTTTCTGTTTTACAGTTTGTCTCATTTCTCCGTTGCCCTGCCCCGTCTTGCTGTGGATCCCATGTGGGCAATTACCTCAACGAGAGACGACGTCAGGACCACGTCTCTGGTCCTGGTCGAGGGTCGTGAGGTTTGCCGTTTCCGGCCCAATGCTTCGGACGCGGTGAAGGTCATCCTCGTGCACATACACTGTGTCGTTGTCATCGCTTCCATTAGGCCAACCGCTATCTGTTCATTTCGTTTCCAGATGACCACTCTGCTGTTATTCATATGCGCTTTATTAGAAGTAGCTCTTCGCCGTTGTCTTCGCCATTCGCCGTCTGGTGATCTTCATCCAGCTTCATCGTCGTTAGCACGATTTCTCCCGTAAAGGACTTGTTATTGTCTTGCGTTGTTTTTTTTTCTCGTTAAATCTTATTGATCATAGTTTGTCTTATTAATTACGATCGTCGTCATAGTTATACTTATTATTTATTTATTCTTTATTTATATCACAGAAAGGAAAATAAAACTGTGCAGCAGCCTACGTACTCGGCGGCTGTTCATATTTAGCGACGATTCGTGAGTTGTTCTCTCTCCTTCTCTCTTCTTTACATAGACATCGTATGCCGAACATGAATATGCCCACGTTCCTTGTTTTTCTCCTGCACCTTTATTTCCCTATCGTCCGTCGATTTATTCGTTTTGTTGATAATGGTTTGTTGCTTGTATAGATTTTCATTCGAGAGCTTTCCGCGTAGTTGTCCAGGCTCAAATGTGCAAATGTAATGCTACGGTGAAATGGAGATGGGAGGAACTAGTTTACAGTGGCGTCAACCGCCGCACACTTTTCTAGCGGTGTCGACGGAATAATATTTGTGTGTGTGTGTGTGTGTGTGTGTTTACAGACATGCATGTGAATGTGGGCTATTTATTGTGTGTTGTATCCCTCTTTGTCGATTCCAACACTCCTTTAATTGCCCTCGGCTTTCCTACCGTTGATGTATTTACCTGTTTGTTTGTTTCCTCTTTGAATTTTCATAGCTCCACTGTCGCTAGTTTCTGGCTCAAATTGTATCAACTATCTGGGTTCGGATGTATGTGTGTGTTTGTGTATAAACGGGGATGCGGGGTGCAGCCTATTAGTCATGACTTGTGAATATCGGAATCGTTTGTTTCACCGGTATTTGTAATTGTATATATATATATATATATATATACGTTATACACTGCTGTTGGTGTCGTAGGAACTTGGGATTGCGCCTTTACCTTCCCTATTGACGTGTATATTCATCAATTATACATAAAGTCAGTCAATTAGACCGTCAATCATCATCATCATCATCATTGTTGTTGTTGTTGTCTCATGTCGTGCACGCTGAGCTACACATCTGCCACCTCGTGGAACACACCGGTCGTCTTCTGTCCTCCCTCTACCTAGTGTTAGATAGAGATGCTCTCAATACGACGTTTCCAGCGCGACAGTTTGGATGCTTTTGGACCTTGAGCAAACACACGCCCAAAGTAGCACAAAAAGATACTTTAGAAGCAAGATTTCGAGCGAACGGCGACCCAAATCTTCCAGAATCCCTCCGACCATTCTGAGCATCACTCTAGAAATTATTTTTCTGTTCCGTGTTCGGTGATGTCAGTCGCTGTCCGCGTACATTGAGAGCTTTCATGTATTGTTATTACTATTATTATTATTATTATTATTATTATTATAGGAACCGAGAGAATATACCAATTGCACTGAAACCCCATCTGGCCGCTGGTCTTCGCTTTGTCGCTTGAGTAGTAGCGTCGCTTGTCGCGTGGGTAAGGGTCGTACCCCCGCCGATGAGGTGTGACCTACCAAGACGTCGAGCACGAAGAAGGGGGGGGGGCTAACGATAGTTGTAGTAATCATCACTAATAGTAGTAGTAGTTGTCGTAGTAGTAGTAGTAGTAGTAGTAGTAGTAGTAGTAGCAGTAGTAGTAATAGTAGTAGTAATAGTAGTTGTCATAGTGGTATCAGTCAGTATTAGTAGTAGTTTGTAGTAGCAGTAGTAATAGTAATTGTATTATTATTATCATTATTATTATCATTATTATTATTATCATCATCATCATTATTATTTGGTTTATGAACACAACTTATGTGGCCTCTCTGTTTGTGGCGCTGGCGTTTTGCTTCGTTCTGTGTTGTCTACTCCCACTTGAGTCGCGCTCCTCGAAATAATCATCAGAAGGCCAGGAACGATGATCGGGCTCCGAACAAGTCTGAGTCGCAAACCAGACTGAGTCGTCCCCCTGAGTAATAAATACAGCACCTTGAGATTCAGTGATTATGCCGCGTTTGTCAGCTGTCGATTTGTTGTCACGTTCAAGATCTATGGCGGACAGATCCGTGACCGTGGACTTTCGGGTTTCGCTGTCCACGGCCGGTGATCAGGTCCTTGATCGAATGGACATATTCCGGACATCATCTTCACCTCATCGCGCGCGCGTGTGTGTGTGTGTGTGTGTGTGTGTGAGTCGCTAGCGTATCCACTAACAATTAAAATATAATGGTGGTTATGAATTATAATTAATAATTATCATTATCTCTCTAAATCAGATCATCAAGTTATCAAGTTTCCAATCGAACTGTTGCGTCACTAATCACCCTACGTTTCTGTTTTCGCCATATATATATATATATATATATAT
>MNPL01008176.1:13352-32575 GCA_002081605.1 Tropilaelaps mercedesae | reverse complement strand
TATATATATATATATATATATATATATATATAAGTAGTACCTATTTCGCGAGTCTTAAGGAAAAAATAGTAACTGAGGTAGCTGCTCTCTGCCATGCCTGTCGCTATTTAACAAAATCCTTACTTTTCAATCCGTAACTCGTTCTTTTGTTCGTATTTTATGTGCATTGTTAAGACCTTCAGACTAACATAGAGTAGCATAGTTACCTTGATTTATAATTACAGAAAGACCCTGAAAATGTTAACCATAAAAATACAGGAGGGCACATAATTCAGATTTTTCTTTGTTTGGATACCTTCCACAAGACCACATGCTGCACGCGTTTTACTCGGGGTTTCATATCTAAGTTCCCAACGAGGCATTTAAAAAATTGTGTCTCAAAAAGCTTTATCGGACCTTAATAGGTTCTTGGTCGCTGTGGTTCAAATATCAGCCGATTCTCGATCACAACGGTACGTTATACGCGTCTCTTTCGTTAAGATTTCTGACTGGCTGTCTGTGAACTTTATACAACAGCGACAATTGCGTTTTCCTATAATATGCACAAATTGTTATTTTTAATTTAATTTAATATCATCGGCTAAATGTATACGCAACTCTTTACCTGAAACTACTTAGACAAATGTTCATACTATTTGAAAAATTATGTTATTTATTATATTATGGAATGCCTTACGGTTGACTATGGCGAGTGCGGGTCCATCATCGCAGAAGCTGGGCATACTAAGTAGTTTTTGCTCGGTAGCGCGTGTGATCTTTTTGATGATCCTTGTTGCCGAGCCCATCACAAGTGTCTCGGTGACCCCGGCAACAAGACCCGGATAAGCGTATGCGAAAGCGCGGTAGAAATTGAGAAACTCTTTTTCGAGGCTGCCCGTTATCACGTCAGAAGGAAACAGATCATATCTTCGACACACGCCCAGTTGAAGTAAGCTTCCTACATTGGAAATTTGATCCGGTCTTGCTCGCATGAAGCGATCAACACCTCGGGTGCTATAGTACCCAGCTAGCAACGCGTGAAGGCTAGTTGCCGACGTCAAATTCGCATGCAGTCCGAGAATGTAGCCTATGCGAATGTTCAAAAGATTTTGGTGTTCACATCATTAGGTCCTATCGTAAACGTATTACAATACATAAAAACCAGGGACTTAGAAGCACAGATAATTTTCCACGAGATCACTTGTTAAAGTATGCTCTAAGTTGTGTTGTGGTGTTTAGAGGACGCACCATCGATGGCTCCGCGTATTCTACTGTATGTGATCCAGGAGTCCACGTCATCCCTTTGCGGTCGCCTCACAAAGTCATACGGGCAAAAAGACTCATACCAATAGTTTGCTGAATCTACCAAATCAGCTCGTGGGTCGCGTATAATCTCCGGGAGGAGTATTCCTGACAAAAAACAGTATATCACAACTGCAAAATATTTGCCAACGTCGCGCAAGTAATATAAATGAGGGAAGCGCTCAATCCTTTTATTACTACCTCTATCTTGCCAGAAAGTATGCCTTAAATCGGTAAGCCATATATTACCTCCAAAAGTGAGAGCGTTTAGTATGGTTATTCTTGAGTCTGCGCCATGTTGCACCTCAATAGCATGATTTAGGCTTTTGGCTATATGCTGTACACTCCGGGAGGACTCGCCCACGAGCGAAGGAGAACCCAGTATTCCAAGCAGGACTGGATTTAAAGCAACAGCAATACTCTAGAACGCACGGTTGTTATGAATGAAAAATGTAATAAAAAACATTAAACGTTTTTGCATTAGAAACGTTGCTTTGAGAAAATAGCAAAATTTAGCGGTTAGGGATATAATGTACCACAGAAAGCAGTTTCCAAGAGCAAAAATAATATAAAGACCAAACGTCCGGTATGACGCAAGCATTGATCCACTGATGACGTGAGCATGAATACATCATCGGAAATCTTCCTTCAAAATTGGTATTCAATTGTTATATTGAGAAAACGGAATGGAACTTCACGTCACAAGAATAATATTTAAATGTATGAATGTACGCAATTGTCATTTAGCGTTCACTGTCTTCACGTGTATCGTACCTCATCGAAATCTAGCGCAATAATGCCGTGTTCAAGTTGCCTCTCCTTTGAATAGGACAGCAGATGGTAGAGATGGCAGCGTTCGCTTACGAGAAGAACGCTGTCATCCACAGTTTTTGTCGTTGAATCATCAGCCTTCCCCTGTCTTGACAATGCGATGGGACGGAGTAAGGCACGCTGCACGGAGCGCACGACTTCGCCATGTGCGAGAGAAGAGTTCGCTCGCAAAGGGTTATCTAAAGAATATTTGTCTAATAGAAATTGACACAACTACACAAAAGACGCAGAATTCAGAGCCCACTATAGTTTTCATTTAGCACAAAGCGAAGCGCTACCGGTGATAAACCTAGCACATTCAACGTTATTTCCCCCAAGGGAATTCTCGTTTATATGAGACAATATTTAGCAGCACAAAATTATTATTCAATTGTAGCATTATTTAAATTGGTTCAATTCAAGACGTTTAAAAAACATATTTGAACTTTTTGCTAGCACGATGCTATAACATACATTGTTGAAGCTCAAGACTCTCACCTGTTTAACTGTTAACGATGGGTTACCGTCTTCCAACTTATCTAGAATAAATAGAAATTGGTCGAGCGACTGTAGAAAGTTCGTCTGCTTTGATGCAGAGCACACTTGCGCCATTTCAAGGGGGTGCGGGGGCTCTTCGATGAGTGAGGGTAATTTTGCAAACATTGGGGGCTGATCTATTATTTCGTTTATTGGTTGCGGTTTACGGCTCGGACGATCGTTAAAGTAGTCCACCGGCCTTCGTCGATCCAAATCTTTGACTGGGATATTATCATAGCTATCCATTTGTTGTTGATACTCGCCAAAAAGGTGTTTTTCGTTTATTTCCTGTTGATTTAATAAATTTTCAGATTGTCGAAATGGTCTCTCCGCATTTTCAGGTCGTCGAGATGCGTTCGCTTTAAATTTTCTCTCAGGTCTTTCTACTACTAAATCAGACCGCTCATACGGTGAATCTGGTTTGAACTGGAGCATGTCACTGGGCTTCAATAGGTATTGGGTTTTTCGAGGTTTTGTCAAAGAATCCTTTGGTCTCTGGGAAAAGTCGCTGGGTCGATGAAAATGAGGTGTTTGGACTTTTCGCCTAGGGAATACCTTAGCTCGTCCTGTTTGCCATTTGGAAATACGTTCCTCTTGTGTCCTCCACTGCGGCTCGGCAGGCTTAGCGTTAGGTCTCTTAAGCTCAGTTCTAGTATTCGTATACGACTTCTCATGTTGACTGTGCTCGAAAACCTCCTGAGAATCCCGTCTAAAAACGCTTGGTCGATCAGGAACTTCTAGAAGATGCTCAGCGTTATAGTCCTTTTCATCGTGACTAGGCAAGTAATGAAACGTGTCAAATTTATTTGATGTCTGCAATAGGTTGTCTTCAAATTCGGCTGAAAAATAGAAAAAAATGAGTACATTCAATTAGGTTTTATTATATCTTAATTTTTGATTAATTTATATATGTTTGCGTAGATCTGTCCGTTAATTTAAGTAGTTGTTGCTATTCTGAAGTCTGATCTAAAGTCTAAATTCTAAGCTGGAAAATTTGAAACATTCTTTCATTTGATACACTCAGTTAGCCGAAAGAACCAGCAAAAATTTTTATACACATTGTTTACACAGAGCGATATTTTGGGGGACATAGTGTAACTTGCGGAGACTCATTTCTACTAATAAAATGTGGCCGACACTCAGGCTATTTTAGACCTAGTTCCTGTATTTGTAGGAATGCAAGTGGCATTCAGGTAAAATGGCCTACAAACCGCTGTTTTCGCTCTCACCGGTGTGTATGTTTAAGCTTGACATTACTGACTTAACGGACAAAATGTAAACTAATTTTAGGTGTCCCATGGAACTGAAAATATCTGTATGCTGCATAAGACAATATTTGAGATTGTGGGGTTTTGGTTATTCTACACAAACCACACGTCGAAAAACTATATTTAAAAGAATAAATTTAGTTACCGAAATATGCTATTTCTACGCGTGTTTCATCTGGAAACTTGCAATCGGGATGCGTACACTCCTTAAAGGGCACCCCTGGTCTTCGAGGCAACGCTGTAACCTTAAAGTGAACCATTTCACACTTTGCGGATTTCATAACATTTGGCACGGTAGCATCATGGCTCCCAATTTTCTCTTGCGGTTGGCAAAGGTCGACGAAGTTCTTCGCCAAGGGAACGTTGGCTGGAGCATCTTCGCAGTGTTCTTCCTCTATGGGAACTCGTTGTTGAGTGGTATTCTGCCTTTCATAGCACACTCTCAATGGAAGATTTTCTGAGGTGATCGTAATATTAACCAGTATGGGATACCGGATAAACTCATCCGGGTAGATCGCCCATGAATAAGAAGCTTGAGGCGCCAAGAACGCTTGGTGGATACTCGATACTTGAAGATGGTCTGTCAGGCAGTTCCCGCAATGTATGATTGCCGGAGCTAGTGGTATATGAAATGGAAAATATAGAAATTCACTTTATACTACTACTTTACTATATTTGCTTGCCGACAATTTAGTTCAAGATGATTATAGCGGGTGATTAGTCTACATTTACAGTCACCGCTGGTTAAGATTTTTCTTTTTTCACATGATTACAGATGTCCTATCAATTTTCACTAATAATTAGAGCTAACTGTTATTATATTAACTATTATATATTATTTTACATTAATATTTAATATGCCATAGAAATGAATGCGCATAAAATATTTCATTGGTTCGTTTTAACCTCATATAACTGCGGATGTATATAAAAATTTATTAACAATCATATACTTGTTAGGTTTTTACTCGAAAAAATGCAACCGACGTAAAACATCCCATAAAAAATTATTTTCTATAGTCTTTTTTAACGGATACAAGCATGTGTGTGAAAGATTTCAATAAAAGCGCTGTATTAGTGAAATTTTTAAGACAAATAACAACAGGCATATTCAGGGTATTTAATTGTCTTACTGAGTTTGCCACGAGTGACGACTTGTTTGAAAAAACTCCTTTCTTCTGCCACCGTAATCCTAACAAAGGGCGTAAATAAACAAAATCGCCGCGTGTGACATTGTGAAATTTTCTTGGTTTAATTTTTTCCTAGTTAGAAAATGTTGTTCCTCTGGGGATGTGGCTTGTGGCGAATCTAAGAATTGATCGTTAATCATGAGAGCTTTAGCTGTATCCTAAATGAAATCATTTCGTTTATATACGCCTACATTGCGGCTAAAGTGTGTTCACAAGAAAACATAAAAAAAAACGTTATTCAAAGCCGGTGAAAATTTTTAAGTACTTTCAAAAACCGTACCTTTACTTTTTCATCAAGCTCCTGTCAGTGCATGGTTTTCAATAAAACCTTCTTCATACAATGTCAGATGTATGAGAATTATCTTAAAATAAATCACAGTGAAATAACTCATACACGCTCATTTCGCATTGCAAAAATTGGCTTAAGAACACAAAATATCAGATATAATTTTAATTAGTATCAATTATGTTTTATATCAAACTAGATATAATATTTAAACTAGATAGAATATTCACCCCATATTTAATGAAATAAAAAGCTAAAAAGGTTTCAACCGTGTGTGAATTTACAAATATTTGAAAATATAAGTTTTTTGTTGGTTACCCTTCACTACACTTTGCTGACTGAAACGATTTACGATGAATCAAATGGGTTATTTTAAGATGGTCGATCATATGCTCGGTCGGCCTTGACTATTTTTTTAGTGTATTACAAAGTGGTCGAAAAATTTCTCCTTGGTTAAGACTGTAAGAGAAAAAGCTTGTAACAGAATCTCCCCTCAAATTTATGATGTAGCCAAAAGTATAGTCGGATTTACTATCCGACATTAACTTCTGACATTAACTTCAAGATATCGACAGTAACTTTGATTTGCCCCATGCAGTAAGACGTATTTAGACGTCACGAACGTAGCTGAATCGACCTCTCAATTTTAAACATAATAAAGCCAATAGAGTGACGAAAAGGAAGTTTATACACATGCGTTTCTATATTTCCTGAGATTGAAGATCCTCATTTAGACAACTACATCTGTTGCAAACGAGAAAGCATAAAAGAAGCAAGAGCTTCACATATTATATTTCAAAAACTATAGCGTTTTATGGAATACCTATAAAAACATAATCTATCGAAATTCGTCTGCTATGAGAAATTTGAGTATATTATTAGATGGACAATTAGTTCGGCGTTTGAAATTATGTGCCTACACATTTTTTCTCTATTTTTTCACCGGGCAATAAGTGGGTGTATCGCTACTCACTTTGACATATCTCGTAGGCTAGTTCTGTTGCGATCCTTTGCATGACTTCGTCGTCAGTCGCCTGCGGAATAATAACGACGGCATCCTTCACATCTGCGCGGAATTTTTCAACAATCTGAGGTTTGGGACCAACTACAAATATATACAAGTCTTTGTGATATTTTCGTAGTCCTCTAATAACGCCTTGAAGGTCCTCTTCTTTGCTTCTAAAGTCATTGAATTTGAAGTACACAACCACTTTTGATGGCGTTACGGTACTGGCAGCCACTTCAACGTCATCTTCAAGAAGACTGTTCCATGTTCCATTTACAGCACGCCATATATCTGCTTCTTGGCACTCCGCACAACCTTTGTCGGCTCCCCTATACAAAAGGCTTATGGAATGTGAGCGATTAGTTGGCAGAACGAAAACCGCTTTTAGACTACATAATGGTTGGTCAATTAGATTAGATCTTTTTGTACATCTCTTCTTTCTAATATTCAACGAATGCTTTATGAAATTTGTTTGTTTTTTTCTCGTTTTCGTTTCGGACAGCCATCGTTGCAAAAATTTATTTGGAAGATCGTTAGTGTTGATTAAGATAAATTTTAACAACTACATTTATAAGTAATTTCCAAAACGACATAGAAAGAACCTTATTAGGCTTCTATTCAAAAAAAGACAGCCAAGCGCAAAACATCTCCTACATATTCGTTTTCTTTGTTATTTTAAAAATTTACTTAAAAATATAAATAACAAAAGCATAATCGATTCTAATTATGTTTCGAATGAGATACCATCATATGAACTTTTCAAAAAAAAATTTGTAATATGTTGTACAACGGGGCTCCCTAGTTTCATATTACTACGTGACTAGATGCAAGACTACAAGCTCAAGAGCACAGGCATTTTTAGCCAACTCTTTCATTTTGACTGGGAAGCCCATGCTGTGAATGCTGAAAAATGTTAATTGCGTTTTAGCAAACAAAATTATTATATCAAAATATTCTTAGTGTAACTTGCACGAGCGAATAAAATTAAATTTGCCAGAAGCGCACATCATTCCTGTAATGATCTAAACATCTTTCAGCATGATGCGTCCAGTGTCCAACTCACAGTGAGGTTTGGACATTAGAATTTTATCGGCTTTAATTCGAAGAGTCAACATACCGGCTGACATGACAAGAAGGATTTTTCTGTTTTCTACTAGAGCTGAAGAATAGCTTGAGGATGTGGGGATTATCAGTTAGTGAGGAACTTGATATGGAAACACGAGAGTTTGCATTATTTTCGAGGATCTTCTCGGATAGGTATGCCGATAGCTTGCGCTGGTAGACGTCAAACTGGGGGTTCCCAGATACTGGATCGAGGAGAAGGAGTACATTTGACAATGTCTGACAGCTTCCCTTATCTAGTTGATGCTGGACCTCTTGACAGCTTGACGGAGGATCTGTTCAAATTAAATAAAACTAAGTATTTAGAACTTAAAATAATGACTCTGGTTCTCTTAATTAATAGCTGAAAAAAATTACGAGCAGAAGAAACTGCATGAACGAATATGGCTCTATAGAACACATCATAATTCAATTCATCATCATTGTAATTGCTTGGGGTTCACCCGACCTCTCTTGTTAAAATGACACGCTTGGACGCATTTCCTAAAAACAACTCTCCAAACTCATGGCTTCACTTTGTATACTTCCTAATATCAACAGTTATAAAACAAGATATCGCCGCATATTACCAAGGAAGACCCGTTTTTGTTTTAAGAGACACTGGATAAATCTGGTAGTTGTGATAATAACTATAGTTAATGAAGTTGAAAAATGACAAAGTCCAACGTCCGGTGAAAGGATTTTGCTTATGGCTTCTTCGTTCGAAACGTTGCATTTCAAGTCATCTGTGCCCACCAGTAGTGTCCGTGAAACAGATGAGGATATAGGAGTTTTGGAATAATGGAGATAGTTGATTAAAATCAAGAGGTCAAACCGGGACAAATAAATTGCCTAGACTAATAAAGGTCTGCATGAATTAACTAAGGATTTACATTGTCCAAAGAAGGAGTGGTTTGCGCCAAACCTATGATGAAACTGCGACAAAAACTTCGCACGTAATCGTCGCCCTGCAAATAACATACAATGTTCTCTTTCATCAATATATGGAAATCACTGCCTGGGAGAACTTGCCTCGGATTTGGTGACACACAGTTTGAACTCCGCCCAGTATAGATTTTCTCGTATGAGATAAAGTAAGATATTTTGAACTATTGCTTCCGTCTACGCTGAATTAGCAAATGCTCATGACTATTGGTTTAAAGTCATTGCACAAAGGTTTTATCACAAGGTTTTTTTGGTCGCCAAGCCTTTTACTATGTGTAACATTGCGAAGTTTAAGCCACGAGACCTTTTTTCAAAGGATTCATGAGCAAACCAAAGTCATTGTACATGCAAACTTAGTATACTTAATTAATTACTATTATTACAGATTCCGTATCGCATGTAGTACCCAACAAGGATCACTCAATTTTGATGCAATTCGTACATACGTATTACTATGTGTTCGAGTTCCTGACTGAACTTCTTGACAGCTGGAATTACGGCGTAGTTTTCGATGACCTCCTTTAGCGGAAGAGCTTCAACTGCATTAAAAAGTCTCGCAATAGCCAGCGTCTGTTCGGTTAAACGCTCAGTGGAGAATAACTTGTGAAAGATCTAAGAACAATACAGTACCGACCAGACAAAGAAAATTAACATTTCTGTAGGCAATACTGCGAAAGTCTCAAACGGAAACGACTACGCGTAGAGATGAAGTAAGAAATCGTAACAGGGTAAATGACGCTGAACACACGAACGCTATAACATGCAAGTTGAAAACATTAATGATTCATTGAGGTTCTCACCCCATATAAGTATGGGGTCGATCTACGATATGCGCCCTAGCAACTCTTCGAAAATAAGTATTCGTGTTGAAAACTTAGCATTAGAAAGGTGTAAATGTTTTTCTAAATTTCTTCGGTAGGTCCATTTAATGCACATTACACTAGGTTTTAACTTTGTCGTTTTACGTGGCTATGGGGGCAACAGTTAAGCGAAGAAATTTTTGGACCGCACTATTTACATTTTTTATTTATTTGTATGTACGTGATATTGGGCATATCGGTACAAACCTTTCCTCTCGTGCAGAAGGAGATTCCGCCGGCAAACTCTGGTACGAGTTCCCGAATACCCCTGCTCGAGTAATAAGTGGAAAGTAGTTGATCAAGGCTGAACGGTCGTTTGCGCTGTTTGGATATTCGTGATGAAAGAACGTTAAGCAGAAATCCGTCTACGGCCCCCGATAATTGAGAGTCTGTAACATCGGACACCTGGTGAGAGAAATTTGAATAAGTTTAATCGTTACTTAATGAATACGTTTAAACGTTACTTTTTACGGCCCCCTCACGTAACCGAAAGGAAGCCAGCTAATCCCAATTCATAGCAGATATACTAAATATTGATTACAAGCGGTTTTTGTTCGCAAAAAGTTTACGAATTTGAGTGGACAACAAATGCAATGGAATTTACATCGATGCTCTTACTGTGACCGTGAACGCTAGAAACATCTGATCTACACGGTCTTTGTTTTGCACTGGGGTTGATCGATAAGTAAACATCTACATAAGAAATGCTGAACCGCGAATATTATTTTCATTCGGTTTGAAGGTCCGGTTGAATTTAGAACCATGAACTTGGCTCATCGACGTGATGCTTTGATGGTCTTTGTTGCTATGTTTGAAAAATTGCCTTGGGGCTGCAATAATCTCTGCTAAAATAATTTTTTCGTTAAAGTCATTGCGGATATGTAAATACACGAAATCAACAAATTATTATTAGATTTAACAAAATTATAAAATAAAAACATAGTATAAATTACTTTTGGTGATAACTTATATTCCCTAGGACATAGACGTGTTGTCCAGATTCCGTTTCTACCAAGCAGAGGCAGCACCGTCGTGTTCTTCCATTTAACCGAGGTACCCAGTAGGTACGCGAGTGTAGGCCCGTAGAGGTGATCCACAACGCTATGGCCTTCCGACACTGCAACAGAATAGGTTAATTTCACATGAGAAATCGAAAAAGTAGGAATCATTTAACCACTGAACTCCCATCGGCAAGGTGCAATATGTCACTCACCGACATTGCTGTAGGGGCGAAGCAACGCTAGCAGACTTTGTGTTGACTCTCTGGACGCGTATTTAGACGCTGCTATCCCAAAAAGTGTCGGGGCTAATGCTAACCCGTGGCTGCCTTCAGGATGAACGACAGGCGAAACAACGCCATGCTCAACGTACCTACATTACATACATCAATGTACTATGTGATAGAGAAGTGTAGTGCCTATGTTTCTAGAACAACGCTATATTACACACTTTGAAAACAGCTGCATATGAGTTTAATCAATTAAATGATGCTTCGGCAAGTGAAAAGAGTGCCCTGTAAAAGCAGGGCACTTGAACACCTCCGTTTCCAAGTCAGTCTATAATTGAGTATATCTATTATTACGAATTTGAATACGTACTTAATATTAATTGGACTGAAACCTCTCAGTACTATGACTCCCTTAGAACATCCATAACTTGTAGCGCAACGGTAATCAATTTGAATATGTTGGTGGAACTGTTATGCACATTAATCACACGATGTACTGGTGTTAACTCAATCATTTCAAAGAAATATCTGTGCCTTCTCTACGACTTGACGCTAGTATTTCAGGATAGACAAACGGTCGTCTTATCCACTCTGACGACATGACTGTCAAATAAATAAATAGAACAAAATACTCACATGTACAGTCGCCGAGATCAGTAAATATAAGATAGCCTACACGGAAAATGCCGAAAACCATGTCTGTTCATCTTTAAAATGTGAGAATCTTTCTTATAATTCAGCTGGAGGCTCATTAAATGGACATTAAAAAAACCACCAGCATCCATATATTTGTTAGTTCGCACTCATAGTTTAGTCCAGAGTGTTTTTGGTTGATATAACACAAATCACTTTTGTTCTCATAGCTCCGAAAGCCAGTCAAATTGGAGTCAAAAAAGTTTAAATTTGAAATTGTATTTCTTTGTTCTTCATTAATGTAGGGCTAATATAAGCTTGGAATAGAATCATGAAGAAAGTATAGTATTATAGTTACACAATAGATTGAAACTTAAATTTTAATATTGCACAATAAGAGGGTTCCATGAACCGAATGTCTATGTATCCACATAGTGTGTTATCATAAGTGAATCGAATGTCTAGGGCGTTCGATAAATTGAACTTACCTACCATATGTCTTATAAATACAATTTTTGATAAAATGGTTACATCTTGTCATTGTGGCGAAACGTGTAAATAGTAGTTAGTTATGCTTTCTTTGGTTAAGCCGGGATACAAAATCCGCAAACGGGCCCTATTATTGTTAACCTCCAGTAGAGTCTCTACGGTGCTACTTAAAAATTGACTTTCAAATTCAACATTAAGATTCTGTGAGGTTTTCCTAAATTACGTACTTGAGCTACAGCCTGGATTTGGTAAACTGTATTTATACATTACCTATATAATTGGTTAACCACGAGTTGTACAGCTGTACTCACGCAATGATACCAGCACCATCATTTCGCTGCTCAATCGAATGTGACAGCATGAAGAAGAGTGCACATTTTTCGGAAACTGTAAAGACTCCTTCATGGAACTGTTGGCGGGGGGCGCTGCGCAGAAGAACTTCCGCCACCGATGCTCGAGCCTCCTGAGCCTCATCCACGAAGAACATGTGACCACTCTCAGTCTTTTTGTGGCGCATATATGACATGGAGAACCTACAACAATAGCAACGACATGTGGTTTAGAAATATAAGTAATGAATTGTTTGTATGACAACCTTAATCGTCAAGCCTGTGGTTTTCTTTCAATTATTCAGAGAACCTTTTGCACTTAAGCGAGCTTACATTTTGGTACGAAATTTTGGAGGGAGAAAATGTTTTGTCATTTTTGAAGATGTTGTCAGGTGTTTTATTGAAGAATAGTCGCTGTTGCTGTATTGTTTAAATAGAGTCAATGGAAACGAACTGCTGCACCTTCTGGAGCAATAGGAGTTCTTGGTTTACGAATAGTTGATGTAGTTGGTGCTATAGTGACAATCTCAAAATGTTTGTGAACATTAACAATAGCTGAAGATGTAGCTGAAAAGTTACTTTTTGTCTCAATATTGACAAACTAGGAATGAATCGATCTGTATTTGAAACATTTGTGAAGCTGTGAGATGGCTTTCAATGCATTTAATTTAGCTTGTCCAATTTTATACGTCCTCTTTATTCTAAGTGCATCTTATGCATGTGGATTCAAATCAACCGTACAGAACACTGTGTGGACATTTTTGTCAGACTAGTTATTTTTCAAAGTATATCTCGTATATGTGACTAAACCATGTCGGCTTACATTTTCACTCTGAAGTGGATGTATGGTAATTTGTGTTCTCTTTTCTCCAAGCTCTCTTATTTTTGTAACCGACATAGCAAAATACATCAGATACCAGCAAAGCTAATAAAACACTTATCCTATAATCTTTAATCTTTAATCTTTTATCCTATAATCTTTAAACTATAATCCTGTTATACGAAAATTGTTTATATATATGTATGTAAACCTATTCGTCTAAAAATTCTGGTAATTAGGTTTTTCGCATTAGTGTGAGAGATTGCCGTTTTTGAAGCTTCTAACTCCTCCGTAAATATCGGCCGCCAAGTTTTAGTAGTTTCCACTATAGCAACGAGTATCTTGAAATCAAAAATCTTACCGCGTGCCGATCCTTACCAGTTATGCGGAAAAAACAACCTGAATCTACTATCCACTGGTCGAATTACGAAACGGTTTATATATTGAAGATGCAACCTCAGGCAAAATCAGCTCTAGCATATGAAACGAATGTTCCATCGCATTACATTTCCAGGTGCTTTCCATTTCTTTTAAAACATATTGAAGATTGAAAACATATACTGCAAATGGTGGTAAAGAAAACAACCGTGAAAGCTATATTAGCATACAACGTTTTAATTTCATCAGCGAAAGAAGACCACGCGAATGTGATTACAAATTAGGAATAATATGGATTTATACGCGTACAGATTTTGGCGAATATTTTTACCTTCCTTCAAAGTTGCCATGGTATCCCAAGCTTAATGAACAAGCCTGTCAAATGTACAACTGTAAGAAAATAACCCCTCAGGAAATGGTGAATTTCGTTATTAATATAAGGATTGTATATATATACCCTCCCTAACCGTAATGTAGCTTAAAAGAAGTTTTACATAAAACAGGATAATGCCTTAAGTGGGATTTTAAAGAATTATAAAAATTTAAATGATTCTTAAATGATTATGTTTTACGTTGGAATATTTTTTGTCAGGATGAGTAGAACAAAAGTAATTAATAAATGTTCTTAAAAATAAAATATTTACATTTGAATTTTTGGAACGTAATTTCCGGAGTTTGGCGGGATACCTTTGTATTCTTCGACTATTTTGAGTTAATGTGGAAAAATGTTAATGGAAAATCGTTAAAGAAAATTGAGGGAGTTGGAGAGAGTTAATATATTCTAGGGCCAGTTCATCAGTTCAAATATCGCTTCATAAACATATGACTCCATGCATCTTTATAATTTTATGAATTTCAGTGACTAAGTTGTTCTAGAAAAGAATACGAAATTCAAAGAGAGAATAACCTCCTAAGCAAAAGTGACGCTGTTTCCGCGGCGTCTTCAAGTTTATGGACTTTCTCGATTCTGTTAACCAACTCAATGAAATTCTTCATTGTTCGCGGCACATCTTCCAACTCTTCTGTTTGACCCTGGCGAAAGCACTCTGGGACGACAAGTCGATGAAAGTCCCGAGATGTCATTAGCGCTTCAGTGCATGACACGCCTAAAAGAATGACTAAAGGATGAGGGAGCATTTTGAAAATTCCTAAACAGTTGTCGTATGGTCGAAAATTGATTTAGGAGTTACTCCTCTTCGGTTATGCGCGGGTTGTGTCAGAAGTTTAACCACACTTCACACTTGCACACACGTGTAGGAGCCAAGTGCACTATTATGGGAATGGTAACAGTATTCGTAAGTCCGTACGTTCGCCGGCCACACACCGCATTGAATATTCACATCTAGATTATACATTGCACTCCTATATAACTATGCCCTCATTGGCACTCTATTGGAAATACGTTACACGATGTCTCCAACATTGCTCAAAGAGGACAGTACTAACCAATCATAAAAGAAATCTTAAACTAGTTCTCTATTCTGCACGTAGTAGCTGTCCTTCTTGGAAAATCACCTCGGGAGACTTGCACCAGACTGATGGACGTCGCGTGACAACTGCACAAGCTCGCGGATTCTAACCCAGTTGAAGCAGTACCACCTGAGGGAAAGAGTATCGCTATAGTGGCTTTTTCTCAATGAATATCCCGATAGCTCCGACTACTGTCAGCCACCGCTGAGAAAACAACCTTGTTTCTGTTGCTATCGACGTTAATATTAATGTCTCCCGGTCGTAGAGAGTCTGCAGCGACTCACGCAAAAGTAAAAAGCAAAACGCTTGCAGATGGTTCTAGATTATATTTCGCTCTAGTGTTAGTAGATAGAGAAGGAGCCTCAACAATACTGTCTACCCGTATGACTATAATTCATGACAATAATTTGAAAATATATAAACGTGATGTACCACCGTTGTATTTCATTGGAAGCAAATACATTACATGAACGCTTCTACATGAAAGAACTTATGACTTTGCTTAATACTTTTTGTTGATGCGCAGATTTTCAACGCGTTAAATGAAGAGAAAAATACTATGGATATTTTTAAGTTGCAAACCAGGTATATCTATAAGTGGTTACTATCAAACACTATAGATACCCAATTCTTCCACGTTAACAAGTTGGAAGTTGCTTTACCCTCATGCAAAACTAATAAACTGACTTGCTTTCAAAAACCTCTCTTTCAGTTCATTTACCCACTAATCAGAGCTAGAGGTCCTCTCCTATAGAAGATTCTTGGTCTAAGGTTTGTTTCTACACAATGAATGACTAGGACCGCAGAGGAATGAATGCAGATCTGTTGAGCCTTTAGAATGCTAGTGCCCACTGCCAATGATCCAAGCGCAACCTGGACGTTAACCTCAGTGAGCTCTTTATGCGCCGTTTGATTTCTGGATGTATATTCTGCAGCTTCACTGACTGTCTTCGTAATTTATAAAGGAACTAGCGCTGCCTCTCAGCCGGCCGTCTATGTCCAACAGAACCTTTTGTCCCAATAGATACCACAATCTGCTAGATGCATTGTTTCACATCGTCGTGCTATTCAGTCAGCGCAGAAGCGGCAGAAATCCAACTGTTGGCGGCAATTGTGGCGCTTTTAGCAGAAAGCGCTTGTCAAAAGCAAAATAGTTTTACCTAAGAAACATCCTCCCAGTAGCACCTAATTATCGGCATTGGCAAAAAGGGCCGCCTTAATGTTCTGTGGTTGGCATGATAAACTCATTCGTCATTCATAGTTACACGATTTGTCGCTCTTGGTGCTTTTTGAATTCGTCCCCATTTCTTCATTGTTAGCATTGTATGCCGCTATAGCTAAACGCCGATTCTTTTATTTCAATGAGGTCCAAATAGACGTTTTCCACCGAATGTCTATGTCGTGCTCATGACCAAAGTTCTCGATGTGCTTCCCACTTAAGGTGTATCCCATGTAAAAACTGACGACTTCGCTATAATAAGAAATGCATTGCTTACCAGTGGCGCATATGATTTCAATGCTTGCCCGAAAATTGTTACCTGAGTTGTATGGATACTTTGAAGAGACTATATTGAATTCAGGAAGCGTTAGTGCATTATGTTATCGGTAGCTATTGATAAATTTTAATTTTGTTATATTTCTAAAATGTTTTATGTTATGGAATGCTGATCAGGACGGCAGGAAATATGTGTAATAACAGATGGTGCGACCAATTGTATCTCTAGTAACGCCTGCGTTAATCCTTACCAGTATATGTATCTAAACCTTGACGAATCTCCTAATAATATGGTGTAAAATCCGTTTCAGAAATAAATTCTTAACTACTCTTTGTTCCTCGACTACGAGTTTTAAAATTGATGCCAATGTTGTCAATACTCAATATATACAACACTTTGTGGTCAGCATTTATCTATATGTAGCGATACAATTTAAGCCCCTTACTGCTATTTCTTAAAATTATGTTACCACGTAGTCTCTCCACCATAATAGGGTGCCCAGAACTGCTAGACGACATCGAGCGAGCTTTAGTTAGGCCTTCGCGACCATTTTTTGCAACAACAACCCCAGCACCCTACTGTTCTCAGTTCTGGTCAAGGACCTGCCAGCCTTGATTAAAAGCAAATCTGGTCAACGTTATTTTATATGGGGACGACCTGATAATGTGCAGCTGTAGTCAGCTCCAAGTTCAGCGAGCCTCGGCTGCATGGTGCGTCTCTTGAATTCGGCCAACTATCAGTCGGATTAAGAGACGTGAAAAACGTATAACGTGGAAACGTGGAAAACTGCTGGGGACAGCATTAGGTGCAATTGCTACGCGCTTGCCCATGTCAATAAATTTCTGGACCTAGGCCTATAACTAACAGCATTAGGCACCTGTTTCTTAACTTACGTCACCGAACTATATGGAAGGCCTACAGTAGTCATTATAAAGCACTCTCATCTCCTATCAATATGTTCGACTTGAAAGTCGTGCCGGTGGCCGCATACGGAGTTGAGTTATTTAAAAGAACCTAAACCAGGCAGGCCTGGAGCTCTTGAATGACCTGAAATCTTACCTCAAAGGTGCTCTCGTCTTACATCGTACGACTCAAAACAGGCTCGTATATTTTTTGTCAACACTTCACTGTTTATTGAAGAGCTCAGAAGCTACATTGGCCCTCCTGCGACTTTCGCCCACAACTAGGTGCTCTCGCCCTGGGATAAAAATTCGCAGGTACTGTTTCCTAAACCCTGGGACAATTAACGATGACACGTGGAGGCGTTACTGGGATATGTTGTACACGGATTTCACAAGCTATGCTTCCTAGGCGTTTACCATGAACCTGCCCCCATCTGTATGTGCTCGATGTAGTCATATCTGCGGGAAATACCATGCGGCGGAATGTGCCTGTGTCGATTTGCTAGCCTCTCAACGAACTTACTCAGCATGAGATGCTCTGAGTCACACTCGATCATAATCGAATTCTGCTATAAGTTCGTCTGCACGAGCTTCTCTGCTTTTTCTTATATATACACTTAGAGTACTAAGTGAAAAGTGTGTTTAATAAATGATGATTAAATTACGTTACTTGCCAATATTAACACGATTGTAAATACCAGACGCGTATTATTTAATACTATATACCTTTTTTCTGCTCATACCGGCTCTGCAGTATTTTCGCATTTTAGTTGACAGTGACAAAGTGATCGATATCGACTTCTCTATTGGAGGCAACACTTTTATAAATGGAGAACGCGAAGCTGCTTATACACGGTCACAAGAGGTAGGAATATCTTATATGTTTTATAACTGCCCTATGCATTCCTACAATCTCGTACATAGATTACTTTTTGAATTTTTTATTATGTGAATATTTTGGACGGGTGGTAATAATAATAATAATAATAATATTAGTAATGACAATAATAATAATAGCACTCGAAGATATTACGTATCCTCCGTAATCGCTTTACCTTATTGTTTTTACAGCTCTCTAATTTTTAACATGATTGAAATAATTTAATAAGAATAGTTCTAACAAGACTACACCGGTAAGAACTGCTCATATGGCAGAATCCACAAGCCAAACTAGTGCTGCTTATATCTTTACGTTTTGTATATCAATCTTATTGTCAGTCACTTATGTTTGATGATTACTTGGAAATTTTCGTTCACTCCGAATAATCTAATGCCAGCTCAAAATCCCTCATTGTTAATGAAATGATTTTTGAGTTCCTTTTTAGAAGCATGCAGCAACTGAATAACCGTAATCGATACACATAACTTAGAAAAACAAATTTTCATTTACGGTATTGGCTTGAGACAATCAACCAAATATATCTATTATTCGTGACCAATTGTGCTGGAGAAAGTTTATTTATTAATTGAAAAAACTTAGATTTCTATGTCGTATTCGAATACGTGACACATCAAAGAAATTGACAGCTGATTTAACAGGTGCATTTATAATGTTATTGGCTTCAATAATGATTAGTCCGACTGCTTCTTATCTCCAGCGAAAATTGACAGTAAATAGAACACATAAAATTTTCACTAACTGCATTAGATATATAGCTTTCTTATAACATTAATCCGGCTACATAATCATCGAGAGGACTAAGCGATTTGAACGTTTGAACTATTTTGTTCATTTATATAATACCGCTTCATTTGAATTTTTTTGTTATTTGTATGCCGTTGTTTCGAATCGACAACAATTTTAACTTCGAACTCGTGGCTGTTGTTGAACATATGTTCATACCGTGAGATATGTATGTCACAAGTGATACAATTGGATATAAGCACGCTACCCGTTACTGAAGTTTTTATCTTTATCGTAATACATATTCGCTTCATGCGTTTTCAAACGGGACAACCTGCAGTTGTTCGAGTTTATCGAGCGTTTTTCTACCGAACAAAACAATACATTTTCAGTTTCTTATTCTTTCAAGTTAATATCCTATTAGATAATTGGTGTGCGAAGTTTTGTCTCTTCGCTTCATGTTCAGCTTATATTTCCTGATTCTATTATTGGTTAGCCAAAAAGCTTCCCTTTGATTCGAATACCTCATCTTGTTACATTGTTGTCTTAAATTGGCAATGGAATCCCAAG
>MNPL01008175.1:39302-50175 GCA_002081605.1 Tropilaelaps mercedesae | reverse complement strand
TATATATATATATATATATATATATATATATATAAACAACATATATAAAAACAAGGCATGAACCGATGGCGTTCCACCAAGCGTGTCTAGGCCATCAACAATAACAGTGGTAATGGTGTCCACTATGCCGAGCCGAGCTAGGCAGGGGGTGGGGCATTCCGAGACAGATTTGCCCCTCATGATTGTGCAGTCGGATACCATCGACTTCGGGTCGAAACGCTGGGAAACGAACGCGACGGGCAATGAGCCGAAAAGAAGCTATTGACTGCAGAAGATGTACCAATGCTAGAACACTATTAGCAAATAGATGAGCCAGTATTTAGCTAGTGACAAGGCAAAGAAAATATTGAAGTAAAACGTGAAAAGCGAATGTAGTTGTGCTGTGTTATCAACGCATTGTTGCTGTGTTATTCGCTTACCTGGTAATGGGGTTTATCCTTTAGATAGGCTCGTAAACAGCTTGGATGTTGGAAACTAACTATCATAATGTTGAAACATCCCATTTCACGAGCAACCGAAAGCACATTCTCTAAAGGTCCTTACGGAAAGCAATTAGAAGGGCAATGTATTCGACTGACGATAAGGAACCTGTCAGATAGAGTTGCACATACTGTAGCAGCACAAGGCGCGCACGCACACACAGACGTTTATCAGCCGTTACCGGTGATAAAATCCCGAGGGCGACAAATGCTACCTAGGCTCGCTTACCTCGTGGAAGTCCTCGTAGCCAAGAGTGAACACGCAACAGTGTGTTTTAGCTTTCACGGTAGCATTTCGTTTGCATCGCAACAGTAGGCACAGTTCCCCGAAGTACGAGCCATCTTCGAGAGTGGTCAATACGTGGGCGTCCTGGTCAAGCACGCTTACCTTTCCCGCCTGCAGGAAGAACATCCTGGTTCCTGGTACAACCGGACAGAACACGGCATATTTACTCGAAGGCAAGCGGTCAAAATGCAGGAGGCTGGAACTTCATACTGCTTCTAGTATCTATTCAGATTGGCTAGAAACGAAGACTGGGTGCACTAAGCTATCATATAGAAGCACACTCTTAATGCGAACCCATGCAAGGGCAGTGATGTAAGACTATGTATAGTTCATGTGTTAACTTTATATTTGTAGATATTGATTTAATTTATAAACTGGAGCTCAGTGAATAAACAGAGATGAGTTTGAACTCGAGAATTTCAAAAACCGAAACTTAAGATTTTCTTTGAAGACTTAAAGATTTTTTTCCAACCTACAGGCCTCAACCCATATAACCAACCCAGTTAGTCTTTCCATACGACAATTCCCACGGAAATACGTCATCGACCGATAACTACTCCAATGCCTTCCTTCTCATACCGATGGTTCCCTCGCTGACAATCACATCGTCGGGCTGGAAGAAGTCGAAGCGCAATCTGGTCACCAGCTCGTTAATAAAAGCCGATTCGGTTCGTTCGAAAAACGGCACCATCCTGATGGTGGCCTGACAGTTGTGCAGCATCACCAGCTGAAATATTCGTTGGCCGTCATCGTTACGACATCCGTGATCATTACTAACCACTCGTGATTCTGCCCACTCTTCAAGTAATCCGGCACGATTCAAGCTATATTTTAAATTACGCATTTACAAAAAAGCCTACATCCTCCTTCCGCACACAAACGAGCTTAGTTGAGAACTTACCTCTCGTAGCGGCTCGGACATCGACTCGAGGATGTCGTCCTCGTTGAATACATGGCCGCGGTATTTTCGCTCGAAGAAGTCGCGGACGCGGTTGCGCAACTCGCGTGGGAATCGACGAAACGACATATAGTCCTCGACCTCACGCATCTGCAACGTTGGATAGACGATTGGGTTTTCTTTATTCGAATAGGCGTTTCTTGCCGGGGGCCTATTCCGTTAGAAGTACCTGTTGGCCTTGTGTGCACCGGATCCAGTTCAACTTGTCTATACAGGTAATACAACGATATGAGCTTTCAGTCCTAGTAGACTTACCGTAGTTTGTATGTACTGTTAGCCAATCACATTTAGAGCAACGACCCCAACCCCGATTCGGATGGAGAAGACTGATGCATGTGGGTAAAAATAATAGATCCGCATATATAGATTGCATCCGTGTTTGGAAAAAACGATTTTGCTCAAAAACAAATCAACTGAAAGAAATACGAAAAATTACTCGTAGAATCGTTTAACACTGTGATGCCATGCCCGCCTGGATCTTACAGTTTGAAATATCGTTGGAATATTTTGTTTTTTTGAAGAATTTGGTTTGTTTCCGAACGTAACTCAGTATGACCGAAAGATGTCGAATTTTTGTCGAGTGCCGAGTACCAAATTACGCTAACCTCCGACTAAGGCGTAGTCTGTTTTAACTTTACGGTTTTATTGCCGTTATATTGATTATTTTATTGACATACTTAGATAGCTTTCTAGTGTGACAAAAATCCGGCGAACTAAGTCGCTAACGAATGCACATATCATATTGCAGCGTATAGAACACTCTACCAAATGCGAACTTTTCCAAAAGAAATACGCTATGCCAGAGCAAGATGTCTTCGGTTTTCTAACAAAATATCACCAGGATCACCTGAACTCACTACTTTAGAGTGCCACGACTTTTGTCAGCTTGCGCAATTACCTTTTGCCGATGAAGCTTGCGCGACACGTCTGCATGCTGCCACATTGTTGCGATATTGGCTAGAATAAGAGCATACACTGACGCTCCGGTTAGCATGCCAACCATGGTAAACCACATGTCAACTACCGTGTCTGGTGTCACTCGTCCGTATGAGATCGAAAACATCTGAGATACCGAATTGAAAAGCGACCACGACCATTGTTCGAACCAGGGCGCATGCTGAAATAAACATGGAACATTCGAATAAAAAAAATAAAACTCGTTCGTAGGACTGCTCTTTAAACCAGAAGTGGATGGAAACTAAGCCTGTACTTCTGGTAATGATTGTTGTGGGATAGTTTGGTTTCTTTTCAGTACCTCATTTTCTTCAGGCGCGGCGTCGTTTATCACTTCTAGCGGCTTTGCATAGAGTTTCGGTTGGAGCCAGGATCCTACGACGCTACATTTGTTTACGTCCGGTCTGACTGCATGAGTCAAGTGTGTGACAAGATAAATGCACAAATATAGAAAATCTGCCAATATGACAAAGAATACCAGAAGCAATACAAAGCGCCACCGACGAAAACCGCCGTGATTATCTGGCTTGAGTAGCTGACAAGGCGTAAGCACTTTTTCCTCCGAACGTTGTGTCAGATATTCGAGTTTTTCTTCTAAAAGCTTTCGGTATTACGAAATACCTCAAAATTGCATGGTATGTTTAAGCGTTCAGCATAAACATTACTAGGCAACCCTTTTTTCTCAATGTATACCTTAACGACAGCGCACGACAGCACAAAAACACATAACAGAAACGACAAAGCGGCGATTTCAATCTGCCTATCCCGCCTGACGGATTACATATCTCGCCTCGTTAAGCAATTGTGAATCGCTACATTTCGTCTATCCAAGTTTATGGGGTATCCGGGCATCTAAATTATATTTACAACCCTATCTGGAGCGCAAGTTGCCGTTGGAATCTTTAAGGGCTTTGCCTTTTTTACAATAGCAAATACCCACTGTTTGACGCTGACTGCGGGAACACAAGCTACGGGCGAGAGGAACTGAGGTAGATGCATTCCTGTCGGAGACATAGTATGGTTTCTACTATAATACAGCTAGTAGTTATCAGGCCAGCAGCAGAGAATCTATGGGAAGCATTGGCTCGACAAAAAATCAGCGATCTGTGGGACAATAGATATCGAATATCATACCGCGAATTATATAGTGCCGAACTACTCCAAGAAGACAAAATATAAATTAGGAGGATGATTAACAGTACCTCATACTAGAGAGACAGGGTTCTATTGAACTTTAAGGATGTCTTTCGGGCATATGATCGTAAATTTGTATTGGTTACCTTTAAAGGTAGGCCGCTTATAGGAATTTGGCAGGGTCTCGTCTAGACAAACAGAACAACATTTGTGAGGAAAATCGATATCGATAATATTTACTGTAATCTACAAGGAAAATTTTGCTTAAGTAAATGAAAAGCCATGTCCGAATATTTTTCTAGTGGTTTCTTCACACGGATACATCTTGTAAAAAATACTTGATCCATCGTTTCAACTGACTGATTATATACACGATTGTGGCACACATTTCATCAAACTAAGTATTGCACAATTCTCGCCTAATCTCGTCGGGAAAATCAACTATCTAGGTGCTAAGTTCTCATCACCTACAGAGTACCTATTGTTCGTCCCCTGCGTAACCACCTTTCTCTCCAATCTACAATCAGATTGTACTCTCGAGAAATCTCAGGTACGTTCTGTATTTAACAGTTGAATTTGGAAAAGCATCTATTGCCTCAACGAACCTGCAGCTTCGTCTGCACTATCCAACTCCTTTTCGGGAAGTTCAAGCAGGAGTTAACAAGGAACTGCAAACAAGCGTTCCAGTGGGCGACGAGCAGCATAAACAAGGACAGGTTGAGGATGCGGATGTAAATCCACGAGGCAGACGTGTAGAACGACTCCTGACATCGAGATAGGTAGCGAACCAGACGGAAAATTCGTAGAAGCCGAAGTAACGCCAGAAACTTAGCGATGTGGACCACTTGAGACTTGGATAGGTACTCGTCGACTGAAAATAGAGATTCCAGGCACGGTTAGGGCAAGGGATAAAATATCGGTCCGAGGGTGAACTCTACATAGATGACGGGCGATAGCAGGGTTGCATACAACAGAGACCTACTCTAGCCGCGAAACGTAGGTCTATTAGTAATATACCGAAGACTAAATTTAACACATAGAGAAAGCCAGTTTTTAACCTGATGGGTCACGGAAACGACAAAATCACCCTATGTTCTCTAAAAGATGTATACTGTATCAATGCGTCAATATGAACAGAGCGTACAGACATGATTGGTATAGAATATCTTCGTTCGATTACGTGTACGCCCTAAGCAAGTTGAGACCTAACAGTCAAATTACTACGTTCGTGCACCGGTTAGCACTTTTAGATGGTCTAGACGCAATTAATATAAAAATGTTAACTGGAATCGTCCAGTCGCCACATAAAACTTTACTATAATTCTTTACAATAATTGTTTATTATGATTCCTATTGAAAATAAGAGTTTTTCGAATAATCTTGCGTCATTTGCAACTTTACCTGTGCGCTTCTGCAAAAACAATTTGATCCACCTTTATTTCCAATAGTATAATACGTGACTCATACACCAGTAGAGAATGCCAATCAACCGTAGCATTATTCTCCATAACCAATTTTACACACCATTGCTCGGCCGAACAAAAAGGAGGATAAAATCATCAGCAGGGAAGGTACTAATAAAGTCAACCGCGAACCATCCGCGTAGATAGTGGTTGCGAACCTTTGCCGGATCCATCGTAACGAGAGCATGCATGTTTTCCTTATCTTCATAGCCTGCAATAATAATGTTACAACGAATGTAAGACCATCCGGCAATTAAAATGTATGGACACAAGGGCGACGAAACAATGCCTGCCGATTTCAAGCCATCGTTAACAAAGAATCGCTACGCACTTGAGTGCCTTTCGGGCCTATTTTGCATTAGCAACCGTGTGTTAAAGGTCTTTATGGGGATCTATAACGGTTTCATGATAGAATTAACGATCGTCAGTCATCCGCGACGTATTTCTTGACCGTGAAAGGCGTCGATAGTAGCGGTAAAACAATTGCGCTTCGGAAAGGTGCGACAGAACTTGGCATCCGTGCTTGTCAGGCTGCGTCAAAGCCAATTGCAGTACGCCTGTCGTTATATTGCATAGAGGCAACGCATCAAATGTTTACAAATATTATCAATAACCAAAATGATCGTCGCGATCCTAATTACCTGACCCGAAGAAAACGCCGAAATCAAGAGAATTTTATGTGAATAGATAGTTTTCTTAGGTTAAAACCTTCCTTATTTCGCAGCTGATAATCGCAGAACGAAAAACTGGTATAAAAGTGCAACTCCTTCTGTTATCAACAACTATACCATACTGACTGGGGCCTCGCATCATCCATAACACTCCAAATTTAAGCATTGTTGTGAAGGGAGCTACCGCGCGGTCTTTCCCTGTCAACGATTTCCATTTGTGCGAGAATTTTAGGCCACTCTCGGACCAGCGGGCTTGCGGTCAGCGGCTGTTGTGAGTCGAAGGTAGGTACCTGCGAAATACCCAACTTTGTAGAATGTTGTCTAGCCAAGCCTCGGCTTGTGTCTAACATGACCGCGCTATTCCCTAATGAAAAATAGGACTTTGACCCTTACGGGTGCGCCCGTATATTATCGGAATTCTCGTCTGACTGGGACCATGCAACTCGTAAGGGTGCAGCGAGCCTCATATGTCCAGACCCAAGTTTACCGAGATACGCTTTTACCAAAGTTTGAGAGCTGAGAGAAGGTTGTGTCCGCCGCCTGGATTCCCACAACCAAGCGGTTGCACCAATGGAGCGTGGCAAAGTAACGAACGCTATTAGATGGCGTCCACATAGTTCCTACAAGTTAGACCACAAAGAAAACAGCATTTCGCAAAGCAAACAAATGTTTACATATAAACATTGACCCGTGATATCTAAATCATTGTCGAGATACGTAGATCTAGGCTTCTACGAGCCGCCTAGCCACTTTTAATCTGCGCCTAACACGAGAGCGGTGACCTAGTTGGCTTGCCGCAAAAGGTACTCTCAAGCATAGTTTTCACCCTAAAGCAATTCTCTGGTGTAGGAAAACACGCGCGCCGACATTTTTAAATAGAAAATTTCGCACCTTGTTTAAAGACCACACTCGCTGGCCTTACTTTCTAAGCGAAGGAAGCAACACGTTGTCATGTATTTCACATGCTGCATCTGTGCCTAGGGTGCTGCAGAGGAACTCGTTCGGCTGCTCTTCTCAAAGCGACGGTCTCTAACCTGTCTAACCGGCCAAAAAGTGGCCTTTGCCCTGAAAATTCATTCTTTTCTCCGGCCACGGTGACGGCACTTAACATTACGTTTCGACTATACGTCCAGAATACGCCTAGAATACGTATATTCTAAACGTATTTGGTTAACTGATAGTGAAAAGGTCCTTCTCGTATAGCAAACCTTTTTCGTTTAATCAATCTCGAGGTGTTAGTTCAAAGGGGTTCAAATCTGAGTGAAGAATATTTTCGTAACTTTGCAGAGGCGTTTACATTAGCGAGCAATACATAGCCCTTTATTATATATTTAGGTATATCGTTATTGCAAAGACACGCGCAACTATTGGCCAGTATCGTTCTAGCATGTGTTAGTTATAAGGGTGTTCTTACGAGTCCGTGTACTTAAAAATTTTGTCAGCAAAAACAGGACCCTGTATTTCATCTATCCTCTACCTCAGCTGCAAAACGCCGTGTGAAAGTTACATCAGTCCATCTTTCGACAACCATTTCAATCACTTTATTAACCGTTCACTTTTCGAAATCGTCTGATGGTGCTAAGCGAACAATGGTGCGAGAACCGGGCTCGCTACAGCAAAACCAGCGATCAAAACAGCCCCACTTCTCTCTAGCATTTTGGCCCGACAATCGACATCAGTCACGGATAGATCACACCGTTACGAAACAGACAGTGACCGCTTCACCAAATCAAATCGCTACCATTGCGCGCCCAGCAAAAACGTGTTGCATATTCACTCGAATTTTTTTCGCTGCCCATTTTTCCTCCGCCGAACACTTTCCAGTTTGCTTGCATTACATACGAAAGAGGCAGCATCCGAGCAGTTGCACACGGATAGGTTTCGCATGGTTTCGCACATTTTCTTTCGAACTAGGTCGACGGCCGGGTGGCGTCGATGTTCACGCGGGTGATTTTCACATGGGGTTGACACCAAAAAAATTATTCATGGCGGTATTGAAATGTATTTTATTGGTATGATTTGGCCGTGCCGGTGGACCTTTACTCGTGAGCTTATGTTTATTTAGCATTGAGGTAAAACGTTCCAGGAGTAATTCTAACCGAGTTATATGGCCACCATTTAACCAGGGTGAATGTAACAGGTGAACACTCCGAAGTGGCGCATCACTGCAAATTGAATGTCTCATGGTCTACGAATCTGGTAAATTGAATGTTTCCATCAAATAATGATATCAAAAACTTCCTCAGGCCGTTTCCTGGCTACATTCATTATGTCAATGCATCATCATTTTTGTTCAGATCTATAAAATGTCCACCTTTGACACACGATACAAACCTATAAACTTCACCCGGTACATGTTCCTTGAGTGAATTCTTTATCTGTAACCACAAGACATGATGTTTGGACGAAATATATTCATTCCTTTTTTTTCTAATTGAAACCCTTACTTTTTCCCGGGACAAGCACTAAAGCGTGTCGATAGTGGGACACATAATATATTGCAGAAAATACTATCTAACATTAATCGACAAAAACAAGCACAAGATCACAACAGTACTGAGCCAGCCTGTGCAATAGGTAACCGTCAAGGTGTAGTTTTCGCTTACCTGTGATGAAATTTAGGCCAATGTCAATAACGAATATGAAGTCCGACACAACGTTGAAAATGATAACGGTTAGCGGCTCGAAACCTCGCAGGTATGCAATACTGACGGGTATGACTAGCAGGTTTACGATTGACACGACCACGATAACCAGCTCCCAGTACATCCTTCACATACGGTGAAGAACAGAAAACGAGACAATAGCAAATACATGTCCACATTGGCGGTCCGCTCCGGCTTGACGCTATTATGTATTGTATTGCCGAAAACATAGTGCACACGCCCAATAGTCCCAACAACGTCATATCTATCATCCGTAGACTGATGTGGCCCAGGGGTATCGGTGTTTTTTTGGTTTGTATATGCCCAGAGGGACACCCGTGTCCTTCATGGCATAGCATTGAAACCCATAGGCACCGTTATAGTCAGTTCCAGCAATATGGCGTAGAGGTGGTGATAAAAATTCTTAATTTTGGAGTGAGCAAATAAAATCTTGGAAGGTAGGTGCAGATCAGTGCAATATTTATATTTGTGGTTCGATTGTGGTGATAACTATAATTGAAAATAATATAAGAGGGTTAAAAAGGGTCTACGATGTAAGAGTTCACGTCATTGCATCTCAATTACTATTTCTGCGAATTTCATCAGCATGACAACTCTGTATTAAAATGTCATGATCACCTGTGTGTGCTCCTTGCGCATTTTAATTAACTTGGTTGTGAGTAAACAAGAAATGGCTTCACTTGTGTAGGCCGTTTTTCTCCTAAGCACAATTAGGAAACACTTCGGGAGCATATTTTGGCTACCTGAATTTTCCCTGGGGATGAATCATCCAACGATGCTTCAGCTGCGCTTTGCGTTTCTGCTGCCACTCTAGAAGGTCAATGTGTTCATGAGCCTTAAGGGACTGTCTACGCGATTTGGAAGGCTGGAAGAAGCTGCGGAACTGCTTCTGGATCAGGCGTTGCTTAATAATGTCCTCCTCAGAGATCAGGGATGTTTTGCGCGACTCCACAACCGATGGCGCACCGGCCACAAACGGGGATCCGACCGGAACGTTGCCCGATATTGCAAATACTCCGTTGTTCATAGCACTCGGACAGGAACAGCTATGACCTAACAAGACATGATCAGCCGGATCTTAGTGGATCTGTGTCAATTAAATGCGATTCAGAAAATTTTAACGACACTCGGATGGCAATCTGACAACAAAAACCACCCTCGAACCCCAGTTTAAAGGCGAGCGAACGTTCACGCGTTTTTTCTAATTTTTTTTAAGGAGACTTCGTACTACGATGGTTAGCAAGGAGATCTTCTTCAATCGGCAGCACTTTGGACAGACGGGGAGAGCCTGCGAACGTCGACAATTGTAAAAACAAATTCAATCACTGATTACTACTTACTGAGTACGGTTTTCCTAGGATACTCCGCATGCTCCTCCGACACGAGGGGTTGATCGATGCCGAACCGGCAATAACTTTTCCGCTGTTCGAGGCATGCTCCGGATGGAAAATGCACTGCTGACGGCCGGTCCGACAGATAAGACAGGGCCCCACCATCGTCTCCTACACGATCTGAAGATCTACTGAAAATTGATTATGTCAACGATCATTTTCCGTGTTGGATAATCTATCGTCAACCCCCAGCCGGTTAGTGCGTTCCTAACAGGGCATATGGCAGCGAGAGGTTTCTTAACACGTTCTCAGTAAAACAGATACGGTTGCGGTTACACTAAAGAAGAACTCGGCTGCGAAGTTTTTGTGACCATCGAAATGAACCGTCAACTTGCGGGGCGTTACTTCGCGTTGGTTCCTACTTAAGTATATAAAATATACAAAGTATGGTAAAGTTTTAATATAGGCAAATTGTATCTGAAACGAAAACCGATTACGCCAAATTTAGAATAACAAATGAAAAGAGAAACTTAAATGAAGTGTTTAACGGATGCTTGAGATTCGCCTATATAATTTCTGATCACCTTCTACATGGATTACTTTTAGTCTTTTCATAAACATTTTTGTATCATGTCCATGATAGGTTTTCGGCTACGCGATTGTACTGCGTCTATTTGATAGCAAAATATTGTATTAAATTAGCAACTTCGCTCCATTCTTTGATGTTCCATAATGAGCTTATATATATGTATATATTGGTTGATCCCAATTTCACTCTTTGCCGAAAAACCAATCTTTTATGCTTTGCCGCTACTGAACGCACTTACAGATCTGTTACTTTTGTTACCTTGTTATGAACGCCAAGGTCTACTGCCAAGATAGTCATTCAATATCAGGGGAGTGCGTTAGGCAACAATGTCAGCTGAACACG